>VZUI01002358.1:0-65680 GCA_013401135.1 Cettia cetti
AGGAAGGAAGGAAGGAAGGAAGGAAGGAAGGAAGGAAGGAAGGAAGGAAGGAAGGAAGGAAGGAGAGAATCACAGCCGACTGTGGATGTGAACATTTAATGTGGATGTTTAACACATGAATATTTAACAGACTGACAAGTAACTTGTATAGAATATCTCAAAGACAAATCAAAACAAGACCAAAATAGGAGGCAAAATATGATTTAGGGGACTTGGAAGATTCTCAGAATATGTATTAATCTTAGCAACACCAAGAAAGCTTTTAAGAGAGTTGTGAAAAAATATGAAAAGATGGAAGCCATATGAATAAGAATTTGGTTTACTCTGATGAAAGATCAGAAAATTCCTTCCTAGTCTCCAGAAGCAGAACAAGTCTCACCTTCTTACAAAAAGTCACAAAACCCGAGCATTTAACAGTCCTAGACTCAGCTTTATGCACTGAAGATGTACATTAACATTTTGAGAATAACAGTAAGCAATAAAATCATAATGTATATAAGTACTTGCTGAATGGAAGTTCTGGTACTATTTTCTCAGCTAAAAAAGCTTAATATTAGGCCCAGATGCCTAAAAGTTAATCTCTGGTTTAATCTCCAACTCATTCCTAGAAATTGATGTTTTATATTTTGTAAATATTAATAATCACATAAATTATAATTGGAAATTAATTACTGCTCTTATATGTGACGAGGTTCTAATATCCTGTGAAAACTGTGAAATCCTAGGAACGGGAAACAAAGTAAATTCTGAAAATTGAGCCTTTAGCATTACAGTTTTTATTGCTGAAACAACTCCAGTTCTTTTTTTTAAGAGTTATCTGGCACTGAAAAGTATAGTCAAGAAATATTCTACTAACTAATAAACAACTAATACATTGTTATTATTACTGTTATTGTTGTTCCATGTCCCCAGCAAAACTGCATTTTTTGAAGTGGTAGACATCAACACCAAAGTTACTCACACTTTTCTCTGCAACGTATCAAGCCAGTTGCTAGTACACAAATACCAAAGAGGTGGACTGAAAGCATATAAACTTAACATTCAGCTATGAAGGTGCTGCTAACATGCTTTGCTACATGGAATTTATAACAGTAAGGTTTCTGTGGCTAGTAACTCTGCTATTGGTGCCATGAAGAATTCTACTCTGTCTTTCCCAATGGCATTCTAAGCAAATGTCCTCAGGACACGTACTTGGAGCCAGTGCAGGTCACTGCACTCTTTTTATGGCCTTCAGACCCTGTGCTTAAACTACAACTGAGCCTACAGAAGGCAGTACCACAGGACACCTAATCTCATCTCTTGAGACCGTCAGGGAATTGCACATCAACAGAAATGTTATGGTGTGCAGTCTGAATTTGCCTTCTCTGGTGAGCCACCACTACATATTCATTCAGATGAACCTCTGGTTGATGAAAACTAAAGGTATTGCAAAACTGAAGTGTCAGTGTGTAGAGGGAAGATTCCACAGTGCATGCTTACACCCTACCTTTTCTTACATTCTGTTAATCCACTCATTTCTTTCGAGAATGGAAAGTGAGGAGAAAGACATTATATCTGTACTATATTATGTATAAATGCGAAATATATGAATTTATTATCAGCACTCACTAAATATGCCAAATCTCTGAGACGCTAAAACACCCCAAACTATTAACTAGCAATTTTGCAACAATTGTATTTTACCTATTGCTTGTTTCCATGTGTGGTCTGTGAGCATATGCGTGTATAAATTTTAAATTTTAATTGAAGGGATTTTCTTCACATTGACTCTAAAATGCAAGATTTTAGCACTCCAGGTGACATGTTTTCACACATTATTACGTAATAACACTTTTTGTCACCTATATTTAGCTAGCAGGCTACATACTTCCTTTCCAGTTGAGCAGAAGTGACTTTCTGCTAAGAGCAATCCCTTCGTGATAGGGAGATCTTCATGGAATACTTCTGGCTAAAAAATAAGTAGAACATGTTCAAGGATTCATAAGTGCTATTTCCATTATCTGTGAACTTCACTGTTCCAGGTCCTGTAATCTGTTTCCATTCTGTCAATGTCCTTCAATCCTCATTTCCTAGTCCACATTCTTAATTCTCCATCCTGAATCTCAAATTATCCTCCCTTCTCTTCCTAACCGCATTTTTATTACCATTCTGCTGCCATATATGAAATGGGACTCCCTTGAATGACAGGCTTCCATTCTGTTCATCCTTAGAGGTAAAAATGTTTTATACATTTTAAATGTAGAGAGCTGGTCCAAAATCAAAAGGCTACTAAGAAGGTACATAAAGACCAATCATATAAAGGGACTACTGTATACTCAATCTGCTTTCTATACCTTAGAATGCACAGCACTAATTAAATATCTCAGTGAGCAGTAGCATTTGTCTAGTCTCCTCTGAATTGGTGCCATTTGCACTGCACCATTGCCCATTAAAACAAAATCAGCTCTATGTGTCCCCTAAAACATTTTGCCAGTCAAGAGTCAATCTGTTTGGAAGTCCATCACAGAAAATAACTGCAAAGAATGAAATCAACATTCCAACAACATTGTAAATTATGTAAGGTAACCAGAAACTAATGTGAAAAAGAGAGATGTTTTGTAGAAACAACCCTGTGTTGACAGAGAGATTAATAAAAGGAAATGTCAAAAAAAGGACTGTTTATGTTCCAAGAAGACAAATGCTCACTTTGACATACATTCCTTTCCCGGGTATAATTCAGCATTATGAATTTGGAAGTTGAGATTCTAGTCTTGCTAATCTTTTTTAACTTGCTCAGTTAAAAAGACAGGTATCTCTGGGTTCCACAGGAAAGGGCTAGATTAAGTCTTTCCTGTAAGTTGAATGAGACTTGAACTAGTCTGAAGTAACGGTTCAGAAACATAATCTTTCTCTACTGCTTCTAAATTGTATCTTCTAATTTGTTTTTTTTTTTAATATAAGACAGTTGGAGTTCTTAAAGAGGAACCTAAATTTGTGTGACAATTACAACAGAAATTCCAAGAAAGGCTGCAAACACATGCACTGAAAATAGCAAGAAATCTTCAATTTCTCTCATGTTTTAAGCAGCAGACCTTATGCTAGAGAAACTGATGCCAAAGATAAGTATCAGAAGTTTTTGGATTGTCCTTTTACTATTTTCTGGAAGGTTTTCTCTACTCTAGTAGCCCAGTTTGGGCTCACCTAAGGTGAAGAGACGGATCTATAAACTGAACTATGGGTATAAAAAAGAGTAAGGAATTAGACTAATAGGATCCTTTTACAAGCAGACCACATGGACAGTAATTTAAAAGGTGAGATCACTGTCAGTAAGCCAGGAGGAAAACAGGACTGGTTGACAGATACACTTGCCAGTCTCAGAGTACTGATTTTATGTTAAAGAGCTCTCAGAAAAAAAACCAAACCAAACAAACAACAACAACAAAAAAGATTTTAAAAACCCAAACAAACCCCACCAACCAAAAAAAACCCCACCACAACCCACAAAAACACACCCACACAAAACCCCCCCTGCTTATTCAGGACTTTCCTTTGCATCTTAGTGAGAGCATCCTCATACAGGAACCACTCTGTTGAGATTTTTTACAGCAGTAGAGCTCTTCTGAATGTTTGCCTATTCAGATTCCCCAATTACCTAAACAAGACTTATGTAATTGTTAAGAAAATATGTGGTCTGTGCAGTAGCAGTGTTACTTTTTTTTATGAGTGCTGCTTCCAGGATGGCAGGATCGTGAATGTTTTTTGTTTGGTGCTGGTTTTTTGTTTGGTCATGTATTAAAAGAGAACTGATCAAATGTTTTAGAATGCTAATGATTTCAGCTTTCCAGACTTGTTTCCCTGTCAATGCAGCAATAGCAATATTTGTTCATCAGCTTAAAAGACACAATACCAGATATCTATCTAAACTGCAATAAATGGGGCTTGATTAATGATTAAGTGGAATAAAAAAAAATCTACTGGAGGGGAAAAAAAGAAGGAATGAAAAAATAGAGGGGAAAGCAAGTGGAAATGAAAACAATCAGGTAAGCAAGGGAAAAAGGAAAAAGATAATGCAGAAGGATAAATTGAAGAACAAACTGTAAGTAAGCATAGGAGAGTTTATAAGACTGATTCAAGAACAGCAGCAAATTATCCACATGTCCTTCGCTAAAGACAAGTCCACACAGGTTGTATTTAGTAAGCAATCTAAAGGCATTAAGTTAAAACTGGGCTTTGGTTATCCTGACAGCTGCAAAATGGAACAAACTATTCAAAAAATCAATTTCTGAATCAAAATTTTGAATCTAAAGCACAGCAAGCTTGTAATTAAGAACAGTGTGAACTGAAAGAAGTTCTAATACTAGCATGTTTTCAAGATACAATTCATATTATGACTTACAAGGAGTTGTTTCTTGAATCTTAACCATCAGCAATAATTTCTTTTAATGCACCTAAACATCTTCTAACTAACAGTACACTCCCATCCACTGAATCCATTTAAGACAAACTATAACTGCAGTAAACTGTATAAATGAGAATTTGATAGTCACAATGTGTTATTACTTGATTTTGATTTCTGGATAATACACTAATGATTCCTGAATGCTAAAAACAAAGACAGAACCCTAAAGATAATGAACATCTACTGGTAAAATGCAGAATGGAATGACAGTATATATATATATATATCCTGAATGCTTTAGAAAATGCAATAAGGAGCTTGACTGAAGTAAAATTACCTGAAACACAACCATGTATTTTCCTATTAATAGACAAAATGAAGGCTAACAAATAGTTTTCTTCTTTTGTGAGAGATCTCGATCACTAAACCTAACCAAAGCTTCTATAAAACCTGAAAGGATTAATATAGATTAAATGGGACAAGTTGGGAATAGTAGAACACAGAAGACTGACTTTCTAGTCTCACATACCAGAAGGCTGTTCCAAATTACTATTCTATTCTAAGGATGGAAGCCAATGCTTTTCAATCTCAGGTTTTTTTAGACATACCAATAATTATCCTCAGTCTCTCTCCCTGCTTCACTACAGGCTAGAAAAAAAAGTAAAAAATTGCTTCAGTTGTGGATTACTGTCCTAAAAATAGGAAAATTAAATCAGTTTTCCAGTGACTCAATAGTCTTGCAAAACACTTCTAACTATATGTTTGCTGATTATTTTATGCCAAAACATGGTCCCCCTTTCCCTCAGTATGATTTGGATGCCTACTCTGTTAAGCCCTACTTTGTTAAGCAACTTGTGCTGGAACACTGAAGCAATTATGTGTCTTCACAGAAGATACAAAAGCCATCATTCAGACTTAAGGAAAAAAAAAAAAAAAGATGGCAGTGGATTGGCCCCCCACTCTTTAAATACCTCCCACCCACTAGAGAATTCAAGTAATAAACTGTCCCACAGTGCACATTCCATCCTACTGGTATTCCCAGAATAGAAGTGTTTCAATTGTTTGGCACAGTGCATCACCAGGAATAAATACGTCAAGCCAACCAGAGCTTTCATTAGGTATTAAGACCTATTATTTCTGGGATTTCTGACATTTTGTCACAGTATCAATACAATTACATTTACAATTGCTTTGAGTGCTGCTGGGAAATGGTCCTGAAGCATGAACAACTTTTCACACATTCTGCAAGTCTCCCATCCGGAGAAATACACAAGACATTAAAATATAATAAACAAGATGCTTCCTTAACCAAATAAACATTTTCTCACTTCTAATGTGACAGTACATGGCAACATTCTTCTTACTCAGTACTTCCAGAGAAAGATTTTCTCACAGCCAAAATATTTATTTTATTGCAGATTCAGCATGTTTACTCAGCAAAAGATTTGGAAAAGATTTGCAAACAACTTTCAGCTATATAGAAAATCTGCTGCAAAGTGCTTTCTACCTTGTTCTATGAAAGCTGCAAAACATATAATCAAAATCACCTCAAACAACTTCTTGATCAATGTTTATCACTACCGAGGTTTTTGCCAAAGGAAATGGCAGGTTTCCTACAGG
Source organism: Cettia cetti (assembly GCA_013401135.1). Taxonomy (NCBI): domain Eukaryota; kingdom Metazoa; phylum Chordata; class Aves; order Passeriformes; family Sylviidae; genus Cettia; species Cettia cetti. The sequence goes on from VZUI01002358.1 coordinate 5,999, forward strand.
AGTCCATCTCCATCATGCATTACAGAGGATTCGCAGCTGGAAGTCAAGCACAAACTCCTCCTGAGAGAAACCTTGTGTTCTAAATACAATTATATTTTGGCAATCTGCAATAATCTTTAAAAGAAAAAGTTCTGATGGTGAAATACGCTGCAAATGTAACACAGAAAAAAAGCTTCAGATTCCTTGCTTGTTGCTCATAATTATTTTGACATAGGTCAGATTTGCAGAATTGAAACCAACAGAGTGAGAACAGGAAGGAAAAATCATAAAATTCCTCTAAAACAGAGGACAACAATGAAAAAGCCTGCAATAAACTTAAACTGTATTTTGTAACAAAAAGACAGATTAACAGAACAGAGAGAGACAGACAATAATGACAGACAAAGCAGATACTCTTGATGCCAGATGCATAGATGATGTCAAGATAGATGCCTGTAATGGCAACAGCTATAGTAAAGAACTTGACATCTGTACTAAGTTTGCATAAACTTTCTTTATCCTTGCAGGGATGCAACCTCACATTTATTTAGAAGTATCTACATTAGTAACTGCTGTGTTGCACAAAACTGGGGCAAGTAACATTAGCAGCATTTGGTTGAGGGATTGTGCCAAATGGTCAGGAGGAAGCTGTAAGTAACCACAACATAACTTACCAGAGTTTTTGTATTGCAGCCAAAGCAGAGAGAAAGACAACATAATATGTAGCTGTCATCAAATGTAAACACATAACCCACAAAAATATAAGTATATAATTTAATTTTCTAATCAAATATTTAGCTTTCATCTATCTTTGAAAAAGAAAAGGTAAGGGCATGGGTGAAAAGTAAACCAATCCCAGCTTTAAGTGGAAATCATGTACAAGACCACAGCAAGGAAAAGCAGACACATATGGCATTGCCCTTTATTACACTAATCATGACTCATACCAAAGTTAAAATGCCCTAACATCAGAAAAATATGTTTTAAGATAGTGTCCAGCTATCCCAAGGGTTTGCAAGTGCTCATCAGGTCTGCATGAGAGGATAAGCTGACCGTCCAAGACAGCACAAATATGTTTGAAAGGTCAAAAAAAGCACAGCTATACAGACTACAGTCCTACCCTTCCACAAGTGCTCCAGAAAGGCTCTTAGGATCACACAGTGAGAACAGAATCCACTTCCTCTTTCAGGTTCATTAATTATGCAGGCCACAAGCAGAATTTTACCCATAAACAAGAGCATCTTTCCAAAGGTATAGCAGTCTGTATAAAGGGACCCAACCCTTTTTTGGTTGGGCAACTGTGACTTGCTATTTTAATGGCAAAATCAATGCAGGCAAATTCAATACTTTAAAGCAAATTCACTGCAGGATACCTTTTAAAGATAATCTTTGGTACAGACATAAAACTATGATACTTTGCCCTAAAGTACAACAGGAAATGGTTAGAAGACAACACAGCTTAGTGCAAGCCCATTAGGACTAGTCAAATCTAATGAACTTAAATTCCTATGTTGTGTGTAATATTATCATCAACTGATCCCACTAACTGAACTGACTCAACAACTTAAAACAAGTCAAAAAACACGTAACAAAAAATACATTAATTGACCATCCACATCCCCCAGGAGTCACTCTGTGTGGAAAAAAAAGAAACACTTCCCCACTTTGTTCCTTTACCATGCCATCCTTTCTTAATATAATTTTCCTATATTTTTGAGTGAGACAGAGCATAAATAAAAACATTTGTATGTTTTCTCATTTATCTTATTCTGGCAGTGGTTACAGTGTACATAACAGGGAAGAGTCTTGGAAAAAAGCTCTTGGCTGTTGGGAAGGTTTATTTTTTTCTGCTTGCAGAGCCACATTTCCAGGTGTACTATACAACTTCATTGATAGTCACTGGCTCAGAATTCTAGTGTGCTTGTTTGTTCATTTGTGTACAATCTCCACTTAAAGATTCACTTGATTTGGGGTTACTTTCACATTGTTAAGAAACTTTCACTGATTTGTCTTCCTATTCTGCTTGTCAGTATCCCCAGCCACTCATTCACTACCTACAGATTTTTGATTCCCTCAGTTGAAGGGAAAACTTTTCATTATAAAAGGATTAGAAGAAAAAGCAAAGTTTCCAGTAGCTGAGCTCTCTTTATTATCTTCTCTACAATTCCAAAATAAGCTTCCAGGCAGCTGCCAATATGGTTGTTTTTTCCTCAGACTGGAGACCAAAATGGTGGCTAACCTCAAGCTTGTGGACTGGTGTTACACGGCTCTTTGCCATAACACTTAGTCATTTTTGAAGAGCCTATCAGCATCAATTAGCAAGGATCTGCTCTGCATAAACTGCATAACTAAAAATACAATATAATGTAACATTATGTTACTTGCTTTCCAAATGAAAATATGTATTACTAATTAAGATAATTCTGTTAGCAATATATATGTTCATATTATGTACATATTTACTTAAATACACACACATATGTAAGTATGAAAGAACTGTATTATCTCACAAATCCTACAGAAACCTTTAAATTACTTATGGAGGTAAATATTGTAAGAGTTCAAGAGTATTGGTCACAGGGCACATCATTTCCCTGTTGACAGCAGTTGCCTAGATGCTAGCACAGATATTTCATTGTACTGAAACCAACAAAAAGGCGTATTCACAGATACAGCTTATTGCCTTTTGTCAGACAGAAAAAGCAACAGCGTAGGAATTATTTATTATTCTGCTGGGGGGGGAGGGGATCTAAATAGAAATACTGTATTTTGCTACACTTAGCTAGATTTTCACAACCTGCTCATATCCAAGAAATCATAACTCTTATAGCAAAATATCAATGATTAAAAAAGCAGTTAATTTTAATGTACTATCCACTATAAATAATCTTATATTAAAAATACCAGAGGTATTATTCCACATATTCATTTATTTCAAAGTGTACTGATTATAAAGGACACTAATTCAGCTACCAAATTACAAAGCACATCAGCTTGTACAAGTCTAGATGATCTGCATGCAATAGATACTCACATTCTTCTATATAGAATCAGCTGTGCAGAAGAGATAATTATGTGGTGCCCCAGCCCACTCATGCTAGAGCTCTTCTTTCTGGTGAAAATTCTCCTAAAGTACAAATGGGTTCCCACCCTCATCACATTGGAAGTACACACTAAATCATATATTTTAACAGATATCTACTGGTTAAAAGTAGTACAAGCATGGGACTTCCTGCTGGAGAAGTAGCTCATCAAACACCTTTTGGGAACCTTATTCAGTGGTCCTTTTTAGGTAGAGGATTGCTTTAGGCAAAACTTCCTTTTCTTGGCAGATGTCAGAAGTCAATCAAAGCGACCATCCCAGGTTTTACTAAAACATAAGACTTTTGACTTCAAAGTGACTGCTCAACAAAGTATCTTGAAGGAGTACAGTCACTTGCTGCAGCTCCCTTCAGCACAATCTAGGAAGGAAAGGATGATTTCATCTATGTGGAATGAGGTTGGAAAAATGCAAATATCCCTTAGTTAGAAGGGACAGTCACATATATCCCATCTCTGCCCATGAAAAGTTGTCCATAATTTGTTCGGGCATGTGGAGAGCAGTGAATTACTACATCAGCAGTAGACTCTGTGGGATTATCCCACAAGCGAGAGAGATTTCCTCCTGGCTACTTTCATTTCCAGGTACTTATAGCATTCCAGCTGCTGCAAAGTGCCACAGCAAATTAATGTGATGAGAAAAAAATCTTCATGCTTCATATGGATTGGAGCTCTATTATTTGGAATGGCAGGTATAAAGCTATTTATTCCAGAGACTGGAATTCCAGTATCATAAAAGCTTGGTACCAACAAATTTAGACTGAACAATATGGAAAAAAACCCCAAAACGGAAACATACACATGAAGATGCACAGGTCTTTTGTCCAAAATTATACTCAGTCATTGTTGGGATCTGTTGCCTAAGAATACTTAAATACCTAAGACATCCACTTAATTCTAACAGTTACCAGGCATTTATTTCATGTCATCCTAGCAAAAATAAAACAGAGTTTTAGTATAAACTTATTTTTTCTCATAGTTACTTACTAGACTTGTCACTACTTTCCCATACCATCTTCATGGACTTTGAGTCCTGTGTATCATACTGACTCCCAAGTAAACGCCAACAGAAAATAAAGTTGGAAAGAACTTTGAAAGGTTATTCTGTTAGTCTTCTTCCAGGATTTCTTGGGTACTTCTTCACTTCCTCAACCTCTGACTGAAACACCTTCTTTGAAGTACTAAATGAATCAGTACAAGTTCCACATATGGAAATCTAAATGTCCAAGTTCACTTTTATGTTGTACAGTGCACAGCCATCACATTTTCCTTAGCCTTCACTGTAACAAAGTAAGGTTGTTAACAAATTTGGGAATTTATCTTCCCTGTATTAAACAAATCAGAGTATTACTCCATAAAACACACCTTGTTCCTGACCTCACAGAGGTCAGGAACAAGGAAAAAGGAAAGAGGAAACTTCTTAACATTTATTTGCTTTAATAGAATAGTCCTAAGTTAATGTAATTTACACTATCCCTCTAGATGCTTCTGTATTATTTTATTAGATTATTAGACAGTAATTACACACTAACTCCCTGACATAATATCCAGATGCTAAGGAATCACATTAGCAGATTTTGTAAATCTGACTGCCTCTGAGCCAGATATGAGCAACAGGAAGCACAAATAAACACAGTTAAGCAAATGTGAATGTGACGTGCCTTTACACTTCAGGAGCGAATGCAGAGCAAACAGATTTTCTTATATCCAAGTGAAGATCAGTTACTGAATTTACTAAAACACCTTCACATTTCTGTGTTTAACTGTAACAGCCTTTTTCCTTCTGACCAGATGATTATGGTCAATTTATTTTATTTTTGCTTATTATGTAGCTAATTAACCTGTGCAGAATGAGATATTTATGGCTCTAATGTAAGGACACAGTGTAGAGAAATACAGGCCTAGTAGAACATGAGAGACTTTGAGAAGCAGACATACAAGATTGGATGATAATATATTGGATAGCTATACAGGCTTGGGATGGTAGTAATGAGAATTTCCCCTCAACTATGTATTAGTATCCTGCTTGTTAAAAGATATAACCAAGTTTAATTAGTCAACAAGAAGCCTAGCTAATTAAATTCTTTCTAGATAATATTCAGTGAGAGTTATACATAACCCACTCAATAGTGTGTAACTATGCGTAACAGTTCCATTAATCTCCTTACTTAGAGATGTTCTGATTGTATCGTCTTTGTTCACGGCTGAGCCAATACCTTACTACCAAGAATGGCTCAGCTTAACTAAGTCAGCAAGCTAAAAGATGTACAACACTCAAGTGCTAAAGGATAACATTATCCTAGATACTTTCAGATACTCTAGAATCTTAATTGGAAAGGAAAATACAGCAATTAATTTGGTTCAAGAAATACAAAGAAGTGCTAGACCACTAAGTGAGGAAAAATTGCGTTACCTAAATCCTATCCATTTTATTGCCTAGTCACTTACTGACCAAACTGTCTCTGGTATGCAGTATTTTTCATATTTTCAAAGAACCACAAAATGGTTTGGGTTGGAAGGGGCCTTAAAGCTCATCTCACTCCAACCCTATGCCATGGGCATGAACACCTTCCACTAGACCAGGTTACTCAGAGTCCCGTTCAACCTGGCCTTAGATGCTTCCAGGGATGGCACAGCCACAGCTTCTCTGGGCAACCTGTTTCAGCACCTAATCACCCTTGTGATAAAAAAATTTCTTCCTTATGTCCAACCAAAATCCTCTTTCAGTTAAAAACCATTGCCCCTTGTCCTGTCAATAGAAACCTTGGGGGAAACAAAAAGAAAAAAAAAAAAGGTTAAAAAAATATAATAAAACCTTTCTCTCTTTTTCTTACAAACCCCCTTTTATACATACCAAAAAGCTAATCAATCTCAACTCTGTCAGCCTTTCTTCATAGGAGAGGTGCTCCAGCCTGCTGATCATCTTTGCGGCCCTCTTATGGACCAGCTCCAAGATCCCTGTCTTGCTTGTGTTGGGAATGCTGGAGACAGATGGAGTACTTTCAGGTGGAGTCTCACCAGAGTGGAATAGAGGAGGGGCAGAATTACCTCTCTAGACCTGGTGTCCCACTTCTTTTCATGCAGCCCAGGATACAACTGGATTTTTTGGGTTGCACATGCACATTGCCAGGCCACAGCCAATTTTTCATCCACCAGTACCCTGAGTCCTTCTGCAGCATTGCTCTCAAACCATTCATCCCCCAGCTTGTGCTGATAATGGGGATCACCCAACCACGTGTAGGACTTTGCACTTGGCCTTGCTTGACTTCAAACAGCTTGCAGCTCCTCAAGCCTGTCATAGTCCCCTGAATGGCATCCCTTCCCTTTTGTGTATCAACTGAACCACTCACCTTGGTGTCATTTGCAGCTGTGCTGAGGGTGCGCTTGACCTCATTTAGTTTGTTGGTGTACATACTAAATAGCAGTGGTTTCAGTACAAACATCACTCATTACTGGTTCCCATTTGGATACTGAACCATTGACTGTAACTCTTGGGACAAGGATGTTGGGGAGGACAGTACCACAGAACCAGACTAAAAATGAAGCAGCATGCTGAGGAAGAATGTTTTCACTCAAAAAGACCTGTCTGCAGTAAAAACCACCAGGAAACATATTACTAAGTGTTTAAAATACTTTCTCTGTTTTTCTGCCCAGCCTCCCAAATGTATTTCACAGCTAATTGTTTTATGTAAAACTAGAATGTTGGCAAAATCAGGTATGTCTGAAGCTCTGTAACTAGGTTCAGCATACATGCGCAAAGAGTAAATGATTTATCCCGCCTAAAACATGCACTACAAAGCCTAGATGAAGTGGACCAAATTTATGTCAGAGAAGAAAGGTTTAAGCCATCTGAATCTGCATTTCACTACTTTCAACACTTACGAGTATATTAAAATACTAATAAAGTATTAAATTGAGTTTCATTTTTGATATGAACCTACCCCACTGGTACAAAATTTGAACCTCAGAAGGCAAAATGAATTACATATCACATGCACAAGGATTTACCAGCAGGAACTAGGGAAGCTTTATCTGCAGTAGCATCACAGCAAATAGCTTCTACATCGTATGACACTGCTGTGGCTAAATAGCCCATTTTCCTCAGCTTGAAGATGCCCTTTCTGTGTGGTACATATGCATAACTGGGGGAAATTAGGAATCGTAAACGCAGGCCAAGTGACAAGAATGACATCTTGATAGTAAGTGTCACAGTTCCTCAAAAGCTCTCCCAAGTGAAACAGAACTTCCCCAGCTTGGGTACATAAACAAATCAAATTCTTCTCAGGAGAAACCTAACATGATCACTTCACAGCAGTAACTAGGAAATCACAATTATAAACTCAAATTTTGGTTGCATCCATTACTGACAAAAAAAAAAATATCTTAAGTAGTTCTTCCTAGAGAATATTTAAACACACAGATATAAAAAAGCTAGATGAATTTGAGTTGAAATACTAAACTGGGCCTTCTCAATGTTTCTTAAAATAGTGATAGAAGTTTTTCTTAAAGATGTCATCATCCCTTTGGCCTTCAGTGTCCATTTGTAAGGTAAAACCGAACTGCAGTTCACTGCTACAGGACATTGTTTATGAGACAATCACTGATTCTACAATGAAGTAAAAAATAATTTCAACATTCATTTCAACAGTCCCATGACAGCAGTTAATACTGCAGTCACATGAAAGAAAAGTATTGCTTCCCTTAAAAAAATGCACTTGATTAATTTCTTCTAAAGAATCAGACTGATGACATAAATTAAAAATATTTGAGAAGAATTACCTTTGTCATTTATAAATGCTATGAGGAATTCTTGAGATTCCAAGGAAAGAAGTTTAGGACATTTATTCCTCTGAAAAATACACCTGCAGACTAATAAATAACCAGTTGCTGGTAAAGACAACAAAGTCAACAGAATAACTATTACAGCAACCTAATTTAAAAGGAAAACCATATTCCATATGCTCAATTTGAAAATGCTGCACTTCCCATTTTATAAGTAGGTCCTTAACATTATGGGATCTAACAAGGGAAAGACCCTTGCTTCCCAACAGAATAATAAAGTAATTGCTCAAAATTTCTGCAAATGTAGTAGCCCAATAAATATTAGCACTATTAATACCCATACATGTAAATGAGCTAAAAGGAAGTAAACACACTGATTAAACAGCTCAAATAGCAAAAATTCTACGATTCTTCAGAATGCTGCCTTCCTCCCTAAAGGTGAATAAAAAGATTTACCCTTTCTTACTCATGTAATATGCAGTCAAAACGAAGTTTAAAAGATTACTATATTATGACAGTAAAACACTTGGTATCACTCATCAAGACTTTACTAGAGCATTCTTGCTTACAAACGGCAAATGAGGAAACCTACACAGCACTTACTGAACTCTATTTGAAAGCTGTTTTTCCCTTCCTGAATACTGTGTTCCTGCTCTTCTTTCAGAATAATACTTACATTCTTTCTGCCATCAGTGCTGAGTATCTCTGATCCTAGGCCTACACTCTCTCTGCAGTAACCTGCAAAACCATTTGAATTCCACAGGAGTGGAAAAAGGTTCTCTCAGAAGCTAAATTATTTCAGACTCACCAGTTTTTATTTCACCTTAGCTTTGTGGCTTGTCTTCCTTCCTTAAAGGCTTTTTTTTTTTTTTTTCATTTCCCTTTTTCAAAGGAAACCAAGCCACGGATTTTTCTTTAGTCAAATCAAGGTTCAGACCATGACAGTGAATTAAAAACCAGATTTTTCAAAGGTGTAAACATGTCACACAGCATGTCTGTGGCATAGAGGCAAAGGCTGCTTTACCAAGCCGCGTTTACCCTTTTGCCTAACTCGGCTCATTGCTGGAGGCCTTCAGTGCTCCTGGAGCAGCAGACCTGTCCTAAGGATGTTTACTCATTCTGCATGTTTGTTTTGCCATGGAAATCTCGCGCACACTGAAAGAAGAAATTGGCTTTGAAGCGACACCTTCAAACAGGCTAAGCAGCTTTGCAAACCCCGTGTCCCGTACCGCAAATACACCGCCTTCCACGGAGCAATTAAAGCAGAGCCCGAACACCCAGATGAAGTTCTGCCCCCGGTGACCTTCCCGCGGCGCCGGTTAACAGGACCAGCGGGAAGCTCCCGCTTGGACGCGCCCCGAACACCACCAGCCCACAGGTACCACGGCTCAGCGGGCCCCGCCCCCGCACACCGCTCGGGGCACCCCTCAGCCCCGCACAACGCCTCAGGCATCCCACAGTCGAGTCAGCCCGGCCCGGCCCGGCCCGGCCCGGCCCGCGCACCTGCCGCCCGGCCCCTCTCTGCCTCAGAACGCGGACAAAGCGGCCACAAGGCACCTGCTCCCGCGGCGGCGGAAGCTCCAGGTCTTCCCGCCCCCATCTCTGCGCCCACCGGCTCTTTCCCTGAACCGATCGTCCTGCTTCCTCCAGGCCAGGCCAGGTACTCCGGCGTCCCGGGGGCTACCTCCGACACGGGGGACCCTACGACGACCGCGCCCCCGTATTCGCTGAGGGAAACAAACTCCGTCTACCTCTGGCCGTCGCTGCCCGCCAGGCGGATCCGCGCTGTAAACAGGCCGGAGGGCACTACAGGCGCCAGCCGCCCCCGCCCCAGCACCGGCGCTCGCCCCGCCGTGCCCCGCGCTCACCGTAGAGATGTGCGGAGGCTTCGCCCTTCCTCGCCATCGTCTCCCGGTGCCCTCCGCGCCGGCACTGCCGGGGCACAGCCAGGGGCCCGGCGCCTCCGCCCGCCGCTCAGCGCGTTCTTTGTTGCCGTGAAGGCATGAGAGGCGGCGGCGGCCGGGCAGCCTCTCGCTCCGCTCTGCCGCGGCCACCCGCAGCACCGCCCGCACCCCACACCCCCCCTCCCGTCCCGCCGGCTCCGCGGCGACGCCTGCGCCGACCCACGGGGGCGGTGCCGGTGCCCGGGTCGCGAGGAGGTGGGATGCGGGCGGAGTGGCCGCGACGGGTTGCGCGTCGCCAACTTCGCTTGGGCCCGGCGGCAACTTCGGCATCCGGCGACAGCGGGGCCGGACTCGGCGGGGCCGTACCTAGCAGGGCGGTTTCCATCCTCCCGCACCAACCGCTGCTCGCCGTAGCCAGGTGCCCTGCCCGTCTGTGCCCGTGCCCTGCGCAGAGCCCGGAGGTGTTGCCGCTGGTGGAAAGCAGCCGGCCGGCCTTGAAGCCGCTCACCCGGGCCCCGCCGGGAAGCACCTCCCTTGGCGGAGCTGTCCGTGCCGCCCGTGCTGAGCGCAGGGCCGGCCGGGCCGCCCTCGGGCAGTAGCCTCGTGCTCAGCAGCCGGCACGGGCTCCCGGGGCTGGAGGAGGGCGAAGCGTCCTTACGTGCTCATAGACAGCCGTTCATCTGTCTCCCGACGAGGGGGAAGTGTATTGGTTCTGGGTTGGGGCATTTCCATTATTTAGTAAAAAAAAATCCCTCAGTACTGAGAAATACGCATTTCTGGACATAAACTTTCCTTCAGTTGAATCCTCCTCCATGCGTTTTATCTGAATGGGGCAACGGCCACTTACGAGCAATTAGTCTGATTGCTGAGATTCTTTTACAGTCATGACAGTACAAATTATCACTACAGCAAAAGGCCACTATATGCAGATGTCACAATGCTATTAGTCTGTTGTCACTAAGTATTTTGTAAGGGAAATACACAGTATTTTGTAAGGGAAAACATTTTGACATGACAGAAGTGTACCTGTTGGCCATTAGTTATATTTTCAGACATGAGCTTTAGAGGAAAACTTAGTTTCCAAGGCTTGCAAATAAAGATACCCTTTCAAAAATTTGCTTAAGACCTCAAAAGCACATGGCTCATTTATTTATAAGTAAATTAATGTCTATAGATCATGGAAGTTGTTGTCATGCTTGTATGGAAATGTAAACAAATCATTAGTGAGGGTATGGGCCTCTTACATACATAGTCCGTGCATCATCAGGTCTTGTAGAGGTAGCTGCCTTGACTGGTTTCAAGAAAACTAAATCAGGCATATGTACGACCTTATCCATCCTCCCAGAGGTCTCAGTTCAGGCCAATCGCTCCAATAATTACTGAATTTCACATATGTAATTTTGTCTGCTAGTAATGGAAATACTGGGGGTAGTAATTCTCCGCCTCCCTCCACACACACAAATATATTGAATTGTTAGAATTTATACTTTTAAATATTATATTTTCAAATGAGTACTTCCTTCAGTCATCCCACTTCATCAGAGTATTACCTGGGCGGAGGTTTATAATTCTGTGCACTGCTCATGGTCTACAAATTTAATGAGAGTTCCTTCTTAACCTCATCCCCCTATCCTCTAGGTCACTTAGCTAACCTAGCTACCCAAGATGCCTGTGTTCCAGGAAATGGACCTCAGGCAAATACCTGATGTGGAAAAGAGCTGACATACTTTGCTATCTAAGAAGAAATTCTTATTTCATCTCAGTGATGTTGTCTAGGAAAACAATTCAGACAATCTCACCTACAGAAGAAAGAGCTTCTTGTGTCAAAGACTGAGTCAAACATGAGAAAAGCAGTGTAGGACAGCTTTGTAAGAAGGAATGTATTAATGTCTTCTGGCTCATTCTGATAAGGCATGGCAACCTAAAGGTAGCAGGGCATGACCGGCACTGACAGTCAGAATTTAAGTAGCATGTTTGAGAAAGCTTCAGTATTATTCTAAAGCTCAGTGTTCTTCTGTTCCCCTTATGCAGAGGAATTTATATGCAGCTGTATTGGTTTGGCATGGCCTTGTGGATGCCTGGTGTTGGGCCAGTGTCAAACCACAACAACAGCCTACCTTCAAGAATGAATACTGGAATCTCAACAATAAAAAACATAGATAATACAGGTAGTATAGTCTGTCCTACAAATAAATACATAAGATATATAGGTATCACATATTATATATATAAATGTATATAATATAAAACATATACAATGTCTATTTTGTGACTATACTATACAGTTCATGTAATACAGTATTTATCTCCTCCAGGAGATAACAAAACATTTGACTTGGTTCTGACTACCAGAACCAAGGAATAACTTAAAAATACATTAAAATAAAAGAGAAAACTTGCTGTAAAGAGTTAAAAAGGTAAGAATAGTGCTAAAAACTACAAGACAGCTATTCGAATAGATAGAAGGCTGTGTAAGGAGACCACTCTGAGACACAGCAGATCATCTTTGTATATTCATGTTTCTCCAAAGGGCCTGAGAAGTCACAGAAGGAAGTCACCAGGACTAGACAGAATGAAAAGGGCAGTAGCTACAAATAAGGAGGAATATTCCTATAACCTATCAAAATAGGGAACAGTTGTGTTCAAGTCAGTAAATTATAAAGGATCACAAAATTTGGCACAGTAAGTGCGGAAGAACAGTAAGGCAGGCCAAAAAAGAGTTTTACCATTAATTTGCAAAAAAGTATGGATGCTAAAAAGAATCCTTTTTCTAAAGGCCTATAGGAGGAGAATATGTACAGTTAATAGGGTATTTTCCTTAAGCCTTCTATGCACATATAGACTTAAAGGTGATAAACATTTTCAAAATTTTTTGAAAATACTTCCAATGAAAATCCATAGAACTGCAGACCTTGCCTCTGCATGTTGCAAATAGTGAAAACTACAATAATGCAGACAGATTTGGAATATGTGATATATTGGAAAGTATAATTTTTGTAAAGAGAAATCAAGGCTCAGAGAACTACTGAAGACTTCCCAAGGAGCCGGAGACATGAAAAAGAGGGAATACAGCTGATTTTAAAGTTATTTGGATTTCTGTAAACATTCCATAAGGTTCCTCATGAATAAAGTTTTAAATAAAATAAACCACCATAGAGGGAAAAGTCCTTTTATGGCTAAAAAATTTTTAAAGGGTGTCAGAAGGGTCTGCCATTTCTTGCAGCTCCAGGACCCCTCCTGTCCTGCCCAGCTGCTGGAGCCCATGCTGGTGCCTGGGGTCAGAGTCTGTACCAGGCAGAGTGACACGGCTGCTGCTGCTGTCCTATTTGTGGTGCACAGTCTTCAACAGCACCTACATGCAGGACTCACCCTCAGCTCCATCACAGACCACAGGCAGCCATGTCCTCTTCTCCTCTTGGGCTGGCAGAGACAAAAGGTCATTAGTGCAGGCACAAACGAGGCTCCCTGGATGCCCAAGTACATGCACATTCACCCAGATCCCTGCCCAGATCCCAGTCTCTTTACCTGCCTCAGAAGTGCCTATTTCCAGGCTGGTTCAGTTTGATGCTTGCTGCAAACATTGCACTCGTACATCCCAGAGGCACTCCATACTCACAGGTTCCCATGGATGACAGGATGGATCCTTGACTGATGACTGGATGTCTCCTATTCATTGGCAAGTCTGGCTTGAAGTTTGCCAGGAAATGAGACACACAAACCCACTTTGCGGAAGATAATGGCACCCTCAGCATCACACGCACACAAGCTGTGCCACGTGGTCAGCTCCAGCTACTGGTACCGAATCCTTCACTCACCTCACCCACCAGTCTTTCTTTCCCAGTAGAACATTTTCAGGACATGAACTGTTCCCACCTCAGCAGTTGGCAGCTAAGACTTCCAACCACTCCAGCAGCAGACCTTCCCAACACCAGCAACATCAGTGGGCACCCACATTCCCAAACCTAACCTTGGTACCAAATCCACTCATGAAGGACCCTCAGTAGCTGCCACTCCGTCTTTACAACACACATATAGATGGGATAGTGACATAGGGCTCAGTCAGACAAGTGTACCTACTGCTCTTTTTAACATGACTGGTCTATTTAATGCTCCATTCTTTATTTTCTCCTCTATTCCTTCAGATGCCCTTCCCCTGCACATTTCCTGTTGTTATAGGACACAAAAGGAACGACACACACACAGTCAAGTCATCAGGGCAAAAGAAGGGAGGTTTATTTTTTTACTTCGGTTTATATAGATTTTTGACAATGACCATGGATTGGAGGATGAGGTTGCCATCTCTCCAACCACACCGATCAAACTAGAAGTCCATCACTTGTCCTTCCCCAAGAGAGGAACGATAAACAAGAAGGACAGTTTACACTGACATCACTTTGTTTACATGAAAATCTGTGAGAAACTCCACTACAAAACTGCAAACATCAGAAGGCTGAAAAAGATCAGGGTGACAATTTCCTACATTAGTTTGAAAAGCTCCACAGATCCATTTCCAACATTACGGACCCTCAGGTTTGCATTTTATCAGGTGCAAAGTCCCAGTTTGCCTGTAATTTATTGAGAGGCAGTTTGTTTCTTGTCTTTGTCAGTTATCTTTGACTGTCAAGTTTGTGTCTCCATATTTTGCTTATGGCTTTCCACCTTTTCTTGTTATCTCACTTGAAAAGACCTTTGATCAGATAATCATACTGAAATAAACATTGCTCATCAGTTAGTATGACTGTCTGATTTGTGTCTCATCCCTGACTCCCTTATCATTTGTCAGTCTCTCCATGTTCTTGTCTTCCTCCATTTCTGCACTGAAAAGATTTATGGCCAGATATCCTTAATGAAGCACACATTTTCCTTCCACATAACCATTTTTTAAGATATATATATATAAATCTGAAGACTAATCAAAAATTTGCTCAATTGGTGGGGTCATCCATAGAATCTCAAAGGCTTGTATGTTGGGACACTTGTTCCAGATACTCATGAAAGATTTAAAAAAGGAGAGGAAAACTGAAGTGGGAAAATTTGATGCCAATAGTTATGGGGCTGAAAGAATTTCAGATAAGCTCAGGGCAAATAAAATGTAAAATGACATGGACAAGGGGTGCAGAGAAATAATTATGTACAAACATGAGTTGATCATTATGTCCCAGATCTTGTTATCATAGATAATATATGAAAATTTTCACTTTGGTGTTCAGAGATAATAAAAAAATGGTAACAGAAAATCACACAAAAAGACCACAGAAGTTATACTCTTATCTTTTTGCAAGAACATAAGTGATTCTATGATTGTGACTCTTTGACACAAAGCTAAGACATCGTAGAAAGTACTCAAACATGGATTATTCAGCTTGCTATGGGGATATCAACATATTGTTTTATTAAATCTTTGACCCAAAGAGGATGACTGCTTCAAAGATGTTATGTTTGAATGTGCCTGTTTGAACTCAAGTAGTAGGGACCAAAAAATTATTTAGCAGGTGTCTGATTAAAAAGAAACAACCTGAAGTGGTTCTGAAGTTCTACACCTGAAGTGTAGAAACTAAGCTGTGGTTCCCAACACATTCAAAAAGCAACCAGTCAAGTTAATGGAAGAGACATCTATGAAGCACTGTTAAACACAAAGGCATCACCTCCAGCTCAGGAGACATGTATAAATTGATAAAATTTTGGAAAAAAAAAATTAAAAAATCACTCTGTTATTGGTAAATTATTTGTTCTTGAACTATCTCCTGACCATTCTTCAATGCACTGCCATAAACTGGATACTATGGCAAATGTATCTTCGGTCAAACTAGTACTAGTCTTGTTACTTCCATGGCAAAATGAGTTCCAGCTAGTCCTGTTGTAAAGGGCCTCATTGTTTGTCACACGAATGTTAGATGAAAATCTCAACTGCCACCTTATTGTGCTCATATTCTCAATCCCAGTATTCTTCTTCCAGAATCTCCAACCCAAGATTTCTTCTCTTCTTTACTTTTTCACTGCATTGCCTCAATAGGGCTATAATCTCAGCTAGTGTTTTTAAACTCTACCTTATACAATTCAACAACAAACAACAGCAATAATCATTATTGAACTGTCTTTATTATGTAGGCATAAATCCTGTCAGCTGTTAATGAAACTGAACTCTTGCAATTTAAAGCAGGTTTTACATTGTGTTTTGTCACTTGCTATGCTAACTAAAAATAAGTATACATGTTTTACTATAAAATTAGTGTCTACATTGTATCAATGCACATTTACATCGTTAGGTTCTTGTATATTATTAAATGTTAGCATTGGTATAATCTTGCAAAGCCACAAATGGAGTGTTACAATATAAATGTTTATTAAAATCCCACCCACTATACGGTCGGCGCTGCTTATGTGGTACCCCACCTTTAGTCAGCTTGGGCTGGCAGAGTTGTAACTTGACTGTTCTTGGTTCTAACCTACAAGTGTCAAATTCATTTGAGAAATATGTTCACTACAACTGGACTTTTATTCACATCTGATTTGACAAGGAGAAATGTACCAAACAATATATCTTGAGGATTTTTAGGCTGCTGAAGTGCCAGCTGCAGCATGTTTAGTGCAAAAATATCCTAGATACTTCCTTTACACATGGCTAGGCCTATCTCTCATTCTTAATGATTAACTTGTTTATATTTCATGCAAGCAAAAGCCATGCTTGTCAAACTAAGTACTTGTTTCTTAAAGCAGTTAGTCCTGAAAACGTCTCACCATACTTTAAAAAAAAAAAAAATTAGGACAAGATGATTTTTACACTGAGGCGTGGTTCAAAAATTACCTTCTCAGGTTTGTACTGACTTTCTGTTTCTTCAGAAAGTCAATAAAGAACAAAATTATTACAGGATGCCACTGATTGTTTTTTATTTGTTCTCTTTCCTTACAGTTCAAGACTTACATTATCTTGATTTTAATTCTTCCCAATAAATTTATTGTGTTAAAAAACATGAAAAAGCTGGGGAAAAACCCTAACCACCCACCCTCGGTCCCCCAACTAAACCCCAAGACAACACAAGACAAACTATAAAAATCACAAGAGCTTGCATCAGAAATTTAGAAAAAAAAAGTTGAGTTCAACATATTTCAAGTTACTATCATGTCAGGGGTCAAAGAAAAGAAAACATGTCATAATTCTGTTAAGAAGTTGCCATGCTTGTTGCATTGCACTACATCAAAAATTATTCTGCTTAAGAAATCATGAATTCAGGACCTACACACTAAATTTTACTGTTTGTTTAGTGCAGTAACTTCTGTAATTTTTAATACATAAATCACTGCAGAACATTCCAGTTGCTTTCCATTTCTAAACCAGAAGTTCATTAACAAATGGTAAAATCTGGTTTGTTGTTAACAATTTAAAAACCCCAAACCTGTAAAACACTTTAAATTACTAATAAAAAAACAGTTCAGCCTAGAATATAGTTGGTAACTTCAAGGAATAAGCATCCTGGTTCTGGCCAGGACAAGGTTAATTTTTGCAGTGGCCAGGACAAGGTTAATTTTTGCAGTGGCCAGGAGGGCACATGGCCAGGTTTCAGAGGTTATTCTTTACTTCTCACCGTTGTTGGGGTGGGGGGAAGGAGCTGCTTCGAGTTGGAGTAGTCAGGATTAACGAGCATTTTGCATGTGAATTACTCTCTCTCTTTTGCACACTTTTATTATTGTTGTCACTGATAATAGTTTTATTAATATTGTTTACTGGTAATTGTTTTTATTATTATTGTTTACTGGTAATTTTTCTTATCTCATTGCTGTTTCCAGTGAATTGTTCTTATCTCAACCCATGATCTTTACCTTTTGTACCCCCAAGTTCTCCTCTCCAGCCTGCCATTGGGGGAGTGAGAGGGGAAGAGGGAGTGAGTGAGCAGCAGCATGGTTTGGAGAGTCAGGGAGGGAGCTCTAAATCAGGGAGCACCATTTATAAACTATGACATTACAATATCTTTAAACAACCCAATATCTAACATTATATAATACAATTTATGCTTTTTTTGTATAAATTTTTGTATAAACTTTGTTTCGTGGAGGAGCATGGAAAAATATGGAATTTGCAGAAATTAAATTCAGAGATCAAGTTATGTCCTAGTTTGAAAGACTGGTGTCTGCTAGGGAAGGCAGAAGCCTCCCTTGGAATGGAGAATATAAACCCCCTCCTTCTGAATTATTATAATCTTGAAATTAAGAGGCTCTCAGGCAAGGATATGAGCGTAGGAAAGAAAAAAGGAGCTCAAGACTCCTGGACACACGAGCAGATGGTGGTAGGTCCCTAGGACTGGACTCTAGTGATGACAGTGAATTCTCCCGCAGTAAGCAACAGCTTGACCCTGCTCCTTCCCATGCCGAACGAGAGGGCAGCTGCACACGAACCCCACCCCCCCAGCCCCGTCCTTTCTTCCTGCCCCCCAAAAATCTCACGGCATCTCTCCCCTCGAGGGAAACTCCCAGAGACAAAAGAAGTGTAGCCAGACGCCACACTCCTCTCGACTTTGGCTACTCTTCTGTTTAGCTTAAGTACCCGTAAGTACGCAGTAGCTAGTTTCCTAGCAACTTTTAGGAAAAAATCTATAAGGAAAAAAAAAAAAAAAAGGAAGAAATCTAACCCCCAACAAGTTATTAACGGACTGTACAAACTCAGATTATGACTAAGCAGTGTCAAATCTTAATCCATAAATGCACATAATCCATTTAGCTTTCTCCTGTAAGAATGTGTCTCCCTCCATGTTTTATCATTGGTTTTATTGTCGTGAATACCCTGCCAAGAAACAGATGCTGAATTCTTCTCTCTAACCTGCCACAGGAGGAGGCAGTGGAAGGAAGGGTAGGAAGGAGCCAGTGAGCGGCAGGCAGGGTAGTTTGGAGGGTCTCAGCATGAGCACTAAATTGGGGAATACCATTCCTAAACCATGACAGTGAGCTGTAGTTTGTAATGTAATAATCTTACTATATTTACTTGCTAAGTTATAAATTTCAGCAATAAGTACTCTGCTGGTTAATATTTAAGAGTATTCTAGGCAAATAAAGCAACATACTATACAACTCTTACTGTAGTAAGTTAGCAGAGGAATATTAATTTAGAAATATGACACAGTAGTAAGCATTTGAGAAAATAAAAATGAAAGACAGACACTGTTATTTCCTGCTTCAGAAAGAAATGCAAAAAAATCTAAGAACATCTTATGGAAATTTTTATCTATTGTCACTCCTTATGTAAATAAGTTTGAACCTCAAAGTTCCAGTAGTTCAGGCTTTGACAGATAACCTTGCCATCTTTAATACCCCTCTATTTCCAAATGCTCAGTAGACATGGACCATCTGGACTTTGAATTTTCTTCTCCAGATTGGCTTTGGAAAAACTATGTTGACAACTTATTGCCAAAAGAATTCTCATTCGTTTACCCAAGGAGATGTGAAGAGCGGTAGCAAGAAAATTTGAAGGAGAGAAGGAAGGTAAGTAAAGGTATAGCTTTGTAGGTGCAAGCTGCATAGTGAGCAGCTGGTTTTAGTACCTTAACCCAGTTGCTCCTGTCATTTAGCATAAATGTCCTGGAATACCTTTGTCTTGGCTCCACAAACTCTTTCCTTCCTTTTTCTGGAACAATTTCTGTTCTTTAATGTTTACAACCCTGCAGGAGATCACAGATGGTTAGCAGCTTTTTTACTACAGCAGCTTCCTTCCATAAAGTATAGACATCTGTTTTCAGAAGCAAGTAGCAAATTTCACATACAAAGATGTTTCTAGTGTAAGGCTAACCTGGACAACAGCAAAGTTTATGGTGTATTCCTGACTCAATTTCTCAATTGGACAGTTTCAGACAACAACCTTCTCAGTCTCTGTCTACACAAACAGTTCAGTTTAGGTGAGGAGTGTGGTTTTGAGAGGAATCTTCAAATTGTCTCCACTTACTGTGTCTTACTTGATTCACAGAGAGATCTCAAAGCACATGAATTGATTTTTGGATGAAATTTACTTGAAGACATGGTCTAGGAGTGTACCCAAAGTGCTCTAACCCCTTATAGGGAACACTCTGTCAAGCCGGAAGTAAAAACACTCCAAAATGGTTTTTAGGTCTTGAATACAACATTTCACTGTATAAGCCAAACAGCATTGTTCTCCAATTACTTCCTGATGTCAAAATTTCCTCAGTGTAATGATTTATTCAATCTCTCTGTCTTAGGGATGTCCTCAACCCCATTCAAAGCTGTCTCTTCACCTCAAAAAAGAGCTTATTCACTACTAAAGGGCTAGGGATCCTAATCTCAAGGGCGTCTGAAATAACGCTTCATTTCTGATCACTGTGGGATTTGAATCACTTCCTGCAGCTAGCAACTATGCTTGGTGTATAGTATTCTTACAGGTGTTTAATCATGATCAGTCAGCTGAAGTTCCTTATTACATATGACAGGATATATTACATATGACATCAGCTTTTCATACATACTCTGAACCCATCTATGCATCTTTAGAATTTTGATGTGTGCCATCTTAGAATATGCATAGTATAATCCACGCCACAAATCAAAAAATTAAAACTTTAAAGCTTTCAAATGAGATTAGTGTATTTCCTTATATATCATCACAATATAGTGTTGCAATGATAAATAAACTGAGGAATACAAAGATATTGCATAGGAATACACATAAACCACACAAATAGTTAAATAATATACAGACAGAAAATGGACTGCTCAGTAACAAAATTTCCACACTATATTTAGAAACATGACCTATGGAAGAGAACCCTATATAAAATGGAACACAAAATGCAGATTTTGAATGCTGGTATTTAAAAGCTCCACTACAGCTTTACACTCCGAAGCTATGGTGTACTTGAAACAGGAACATACAGAATCTTCAAAAATACTTCAGCAACATAGTTATAAATTATGCTTATGTCTTTTACTCAATTACCCTTAAAGTACAGGGAAAAAACTTCTACTGATATTAGAGTGAAAAAGCAGCAGTTTATGCACTGAATCAAAGGTGCCTACATGCCTCCCTTAGGACTGCAATCACAACAGTATGAAGTCTATAAAATTACAATAATCTCTTTTCAGGCAATTGATAAATATGTCTGGAAATAACCTTTATATGGCTAGTTTTCTATCAAACTGTTTCTTTGGTATTAACTACAAAATCAATACTCTCAACTGTCAGAAACAAAATAAGCAACCAAGAGCCAAATATAAAAAGCCAATAATGATTCAAAAATACTTGTTGCATATTATTTTGTATTATTATGCAAAATAAAATGTTATCCAAAATCTAGCTTCCAGAAAAATACTTAATTTTGTTAATCCTGTTAAAAGTTCACACCAAATAAGGAATTCACAGAAAAATCAATGGCTGCCATTTTTCTTGAAATCCTTTAATAAACCCCTAAATAACACTGCTGTAAAACGATATTCAAAAGCGTGCATTTTATGCACCACAGGTAATTTCCAAAAGCATTGCTTTTCCTTTAGAATACAAACTGAATTAAGAGCATTTATAAGAACATTTTATGTAACTATCAACATAGTCATTAACAACTCCCGTGCGCCAGTCCCAGTCACGCTCCGGTTCTTGGCACACCCCCAAAACATGAGTTTAGGATTCCCTAAGGCGGAAATTACAGTAAAACTGCTTACACGGGCTTTTCTGCTAACAGGTGAATGATGTAGGAGATTGGAGCCAGCCTAGGACACTCAGCAAACAGGCAGCAAACTGGCCTAGCCTGGGGCAGGGACACTGCCCGCGTTCGGGCGAACAGGTCGGGGCGGTCACAGGCCGCGGCACTCCTGGCACGAGCGGGCGCAGGAATAGGAACCCTCCCGAGTCTCTCTTCGCAGGAGCAGAGCAAGGCGGGGCGAGACGGTCGAGTCCGGGTTTCCCCGGCCGCCCGGCTCAGTGGGCGGCCCGCGTGGCACCGCCCCGGCCGCCGGAGCACCGCCCCGCCGAAGCCGCTACGGCTGCCGGGCACTCCCGCCGAGATGGCTGCGCTGAGGGCGACTCGGGTGAGCGGCCGGGGCGGGCGAATGCTCTGAGGACACAAGACCCGAGGAGAGGCACGGGACGGGACGGGACGGGACGGGACGGGACGGGACGGACCGGGGCGCTGCCGGTGCTGGCGGCCGGGGGAGGCCGGGTGGTGGGAAAGGGCCGCGGGATCGCAGAGGGCGAAGGGCGGAAGAGGCAGGGCCAGCTCGGGTTCCGCCCGCCGTGACCGTCGGGACAGCTGCAGACATACGGGCTCCCCCGATGGGGGGAGCCGGCGGGATTAGAATCCGCCTGCTCCGCTGCTTTTCTTGCCTCGCAGTATACCCGAGTTTATGACCCTAGTCATCACAGTTCGAACGGGTATTGCCATCTGATGTTCTTCAGTGGAGTTTCTGCATAGCCCTGGATTTCCTCATGTGGCAAAGGCCACGTCGTGCTAAGCGTGTCTGGCATCTCCCATTTAACGGCGGAGACGGCTTCAAAACACCGGAGTTAGAGTTCAGAGTATTTTATCCAATGCATTTTCTTTAGCATGCATAGCTGTACTACCTGTGTTAATTTTTTTAAAAATATGAGCGAAATATAATAGTTGGTATTCTAAAGTGAAAACTTTCTACTGTATTGAACCACCACTAACCTCACAGCTTCAAACTAGAAAATAAAAACGATTCAAAACGCATTTAGCATTTGCACATGCCTTTTTCTGGATTCTCCATATCCAGAGGCAGTCATGAGTCTGAATTACTTGAAAGGCCCTTCACCACAGCCTCCTGGGAACAGTGTTAATTTGCCCCAAACTGATGCAGCTTGGCCACAGGTCCTAAGTGTTGCTGTGAGAGTGAAGGAAGTCAGTGAGGGAAGAAGTCTCCATCTGAAGCTGGTATCTTATGGATCAAAAGTAATGCTTTAAGAAAAGGAAGCCCATAGAGAGGAAGTTATTATTCAAGTTCAGCTTCCTGACATGTTACCCCAGCAACAAACGGCTCTTGATAATTCTTTTCATTTTTTTTTTCCCTGAGATACATGAGGGAGAATCAAGGTTAGTGACCCCTAGATTGTTGTCCCACTGTTTTCTGCGATGTGCTTTTTTTCAAACAGGTTCTTTTGGCATCAAGGTAATAAAGAGATGGCATCACTTTTGTGAGTAGCCCTGTCATACCCTTTTCCTGACAGCACATTCTTCCAGTGTTAGTCTCACTACACTGATGATCATAGTTGCGACAGAGTTTACACAACAGTGCAAGGAAATGCCGTAGGAGTTGCATCCGAACATCACTAGCAGTAGTTGGTCACTGAATCTAACTGTTCCTCAGAGTCAAGTAACAGGAAAGCTGACAAGTAGACAGATGGTCATCCAAAGTCTTACATGTAGCATACTCTCATCCTTTGTCACATGATAAGTCATGCAGCTTCCAGCTGTGAATCCCATCTGTCCATATTTGTTTGTGAGGGTATTGCTTAATTTTTCCAGAGTAATCCTCAGTGTTACCTTGCGTACTATACCACAATAGACATAAGTTCACTGGTTTTAATTTTACAGCTTTTTTCATCTAGGGTATCACTTCTAGCATTTGTTTGAATCCAGTACTTTTCCAAGTGTAGGTAAAACCTTTTGGTGGCAAAGCTATGTATTAGTCTATCCTTAAAAAAAGAGAAGAAAAAAAAAATAAAATCATCTGACCTTTTTTCAACCTCATCTTTTTTTCCAGATAAAATAAGGTGTAAATAATTCTAGGAATCAAGGTCTTTCTAGATTTTTGTGATATTGTTTTAGTTTTTAATATGAGAGGCAGCAGTAACAGAAAACTTAGCAAGATACTTTTTTGCAATGTCTATTGTTTCTAAAAACTTAAAATTAGTAATAAATTACCTACTGCAAAATGCAATCTTGAACAATTAATAAATTGACATTACCAGCACAGTATGTAAATGTCATAGCCTCTCCCTCTTCTTTGCCTAGCAGTGGTCTTTCTGAATTTCTTCACCTTTGAACTTTATAGATGTTTTCAGTATTCGCTGGAATTACTTTTTTCACGTGTTGATACCTATTATTGGCAGTATTCCTTATGCTTGTGCTGTGTTATAACCATCTATCATATAGCATTATTATTTTTAAGAACACAGTTTGTCTACTGTAACATTTTTGAAGATACTTTTGGCCTCCCCAGTTATGTTGCTTTCTGTAATGTCCTTGTCTTCGAGAGTTCCCAGTAAAATTGATGTGATGTTTTTTGCATTACTATCAATAATTCATTTTTTTAAATGCTAGGAAATAAGTGACTGTATGATCACAATTTACATTTTCACAGAAGAAAATCAAGAAGAAGCCTTTCCTTAGTGTTTAGGCAAATTTGTTTTTGCAATATTGATTTGGGTCATCCTAAAAAATTATCCAATTATGTATTTTTCACTAATTTCCAAACATTTCAGAGATTCATAGCTCTTGAATAGAGTAAACCATCCTCTTAAATTCAGACATGTATTAAGACATTCTGAAAATAGCTGTAGCAACAATATTTGGGACCCTAAATTAAAAAAAAAAAAGCATAGAAAGTATTTACAATGAAAAAGAATAAATTTCTGATAAGTATTAGGAGGAAAAATAAACTTCAGATAGTCCACAGCGTTCTCTCCTGTTTGGAGGACAATAATAATCACCAAGTGTCAGTGGCAGCAGCTTATTAAAAGAAAACAGGGATTAGTCTAGGACATTATGAAAATATTCTGATATATTGGCTAATAGGTAGGTTGTTTTTAAAATCTTGCTAAATCTGCATGTAGGTAAACATTGAGTAATAGGATATTCACTAGAGGGCCAGAAAATGAAGTTTGATGAGTGTGTGTATAAATTAAAAAAATATATATTGCTGTGTCTCTGTGAACATAAATTTTAATTATGCTTAATAATTTTTAAATACTCAATTGCACAATACTTAAAAGCGCATACAGAAGTTCACTCACCCTTTGTCCTGTTGAAGCCTGAGATTCCTAGTAGAGGTGTCTGTTCATGTAAGTGCTGCGTGCCACAGGAGGAAAACACAGCATAGCCAGTAGTTCTTTTCTCACTGTAGTAATTGTATTATACTTGATGTGATACCATTTCTAGAGAGGGAGTCTACATTTAAAGTTGTGCTACAAATAGGTTTGTGGCTTTAGAAGGTTTGAGCTGTAAAGATTTTGCACCTCATATTCTTTTCTTCCAGCAAATGTTTCAAACCATCTCAGGGCATGGATGGAGGTCCTTTTCTAGTAAACCTGCACAAAACTTACATGTAGGCAAACCTGGAGCTGGCTTTAGCTTTGGTAAGTAGTACCGTTTTTGAAAGAAATGTAACAAGAACGGGCAAATTGCAGAGTTAAAAAGAAATAATACCCTATATTGTAGTTCACCATGATTGTAAAATGAAGGTGTTTGTTCAAAATATATTTCTATTTAAAAAAAAATTTGAAAAACAAAGTAACTTTATCCTCAACTGAGGCAAGGCAGATATCTTAAGATTTTCTTTTTTTAACTCATGTCTGTCTGAAGTTTTTTTTTTATTGCCAAAGTGTCTTAGCTTTGAATACTTACCTCATATTGCTGTTTTCAATGTTACAGTACCTAAATGTAGTCATAGCTGAACTTGGTTATCAAGAAATGTAAAAAAATAAATTAATCTTCATCTTGGCATATTATATATTATATATATACAAGTAAATTTAGAGGATCAGAGCTAGATGTTTGAAACTGAAGAGTCAGGATCTTTGGGCAACCTCTGTCTTTTTATGCATTTAATTAAAACAACATTCTTCTTGTTTCTTTTGGTAATACATTTTATTTTACACAGTCCTCTCTACTTTGTTTTTGTTTCAATATTTTGTGGATAATTTCATGAGTGAGTGCATGTAGGAGTTGATCAGGGAACAATGGAGATTTTCTCCCAGGAGCAAGAGGAACCTGAGCTTTTTTGCTTCTTTGAGAGCCCCAAATTTGGTGGTTGAGGTTGTCCTGGATATATGCTTTTGTTTCTTTTTTATTGTAGTCTTGACAATTGGCAAAATAAAAGACAGCAGAGGATTTATGATCTTTTTCTCTTCCTGTTTTAAAATAGAACTTACTGATGAACAGAAAGAGTTTCAGGCTACTGCTCGTAAATTTGCTGTGGAGGAAATTATTCCTGTTGCTGCACAATATGACAAAACTGGAGAGGTAAATCTACTATAGTGTAAGAGAAAAATTGGAAAAAACACACGTTTTATCTTAACCTGCATAAAATTAGAAGTTTTTTTTGTGAGTAATCAGAAGGTGATTTTTCCATGTCTGTCTTAGTATCCTGTTCCACTTATAAAACGGGCTTGGGAGCTTGGTCTTATGAATTCACACATACCAGAAAGCTGTGGTAAGTAAACATTCTTTTTAATCTGTTAAATGAAACAATGAAAAGACATTAGATGAGATTCCTATGCGTAATTATGGATTATGTACCTAATAAATAGTCACATACTTGAATAATCTACATTTAATCAGTAGGCAGGTTGACATATACAAATGTGTTACTAGGTATGGATGTAATCAGGGGACAAATTAGACGGATTATGGTTTAGTAATTTATGACCAGATTCTTCTACAGTGATTACAGCTGCTTAATGTTCCCCTGGTGCACTGTCAGCTGATTAGGCAGAGAAATTAGAAGGTCATTTTTTGTTCTAGTCTCTGATACAGGCTGGAGAAATTCAGGAGTGTATCCCAGAACAAGAGTTTTTCAGTTCAGATTAAGTGGAGTCCAATAGACTCCTGGCTTATATGATGTGTGAGTGATGTAGACAAACATGCTAGAGAAGGGTTTTAGTGAAAGGAACTCATACCTTATAAAATCATTAGAGTTCTCTGAAGTAGCTAATAAATGTGTGAGCAAAGGATCGTTGGTCAATAGTGAATGCCTGAACTTCTAAAATAATTTTTAAAAATCATCAGTTTTCATATTGGCAAAATTGGCAGCACAGCCCTGCTAGGTCTTGTGCTATTTGGGATGTCTATAAATAAACTCAAAAAGGGCGTACATGCAAAGGTGATAGAGTTTGCTGATAATATTAAATTAATCAGCATAGAAGAGGTGGTCTGGTTCAGAGAGCTGCAGGAAAAGGTCATGAAACAGAGTGAGAGTTCACATGGCAATGCGATTCCAAACAGAAAAAGTGATGCACATGTTAAGGGAAAGAAGCAATCTGAACTTCACAGAGAAAAGGTATATGGTGCACTAGATACTGCCTCTCAGAAAAGACATCTTTGGATCCTGTGAACATGCGCATAATGCTCAGAAGTGGTCAAAACTGTAAAATCTAAGGTCAAGAGGGACCCTTAAGGGAATGAAGAAAAAAGCAGAAGGCATAATTATGCTGCTTCCTGACTCCAAATTACATTTGCCTCTTTAACTCATTATATAGTCAGATCCTTCCATCTCAAGAGAGTATTGGGGAAATGGAGGTGGTTTCTAAAAGTATGACAAAGATTAGAAGTTTTATCTTCTGTGAGAGATGTAAATTCTATAGGAGAAATTACTAAAATGTCAGTGTCATGGGAGAGTGTGAAAAGAGATTGATGGTTCACTGTCCCTTTCAGTATAACTAGATGGCATCAAATTATTGTCAGCAGATGGTAGATGGAAAACAAGTGAAAGGAGATGGTTCTGCATGCAGTGTGGAGTTAATTTGCAACTTATTGCCCCTGTAGGATATAGGTGCTAAAATTTTACATAGATTCAAAAAGAGATGGGACAAATTCATGTAACAGATGTCTGTCAGGGGTTGGCATAAGATAGATACCAAATAGAATTATTTCTTTGACCAAGGAAGTCACTTGAAAGTTCAGGAAAATATTTTTGAGGTAGTTGTTATTGTATTTGTATGTTGTGTTGGCCAGTTTCCCACACAGTGTTGGCTTCTGTCAGAAACAGATTACTGTGTTGGTTGTCTAATACAGACACTGTTTCGTTCCCAAATGCTTTAGGCTCAGGAGGCCTTTTTCTGCTTCCTAGGAACTCTTAATTCTTGAATGTGCAGTAGTAAAAAAATGTGAGTGGTACATTCTTGCCACTTTGTGCAAGTTGCAAGTTGTGCAAGTTGTCCCACATTAATCAAACAATAACTATGGACACATGATACCTAATTTTAAAATCACCCGTTACTCTTCTGACAAAGATTTAGTTAAAATGCTTGCGTGAGAATGCCTAACCCAACACAGTACACAATTACATGTATGTGGAAGAATACATTTTTGTTAATTTTGTTGTGTAAATCACTACTATTAATACGTTATAATTTAAATCCCCTCGAGTAACTTAAATACTTCAACCATAGGTGGCCTTGGCCTTGGCAGTTTTGAAGCGTGCCTTATTACAGAAGAGTTAGCTTACGGATGTACAGGGGTTCAAACTGCTATTGAAGCAAACTCCCTAGGGGTAAGTTCTGTGTTTCCTTACATCCTTTAAACTACAGTCTCTGCACTTAAAAGAGCCAGATTAACGGTCTAAATATTTTCTTTCAGCAAATGCCAGTTATCATTGCAGGAAATGAGCATCAGCAGAAAAAATATTTAGGAAGAATGACAGAGGAACCAATGATGTGTGTAAGTATAACTGCTATACTGTAGAATGCTTCTAAACCATATTAACAGTATTAATCCCTTTTTTCCTTTTTTTTTCCTCTTTTTTTTTTGCGATTTTTTTCCCCTGAACTTACATGTACTCACAACTTAGCCTTTTTTTATTTGCATGTAAAAAGTGACATTTACTGAAAGTTACCGAATACCTAATGAGATACATCCAGTAAGTAAACAAAAGACACTACTTGGAAAATTATCCCCATCCTAAGTCACTTACCAAAAATTAATAGTTTTTATTTCCCTTTCAAGAAGGGTTGTAGACGTTAAAGAAAAATACAAGGTTTATGTAAGGAGACCCTTAACTTGGATGGGAATGAAACTCTATTTGTGATCTTAAATATTACATAAAACAGTACTTGTTGCATAGAAAGAAGCAAAGATTTGTGTGCAATTATATAAATCTAAAGCTAATCCTCCTAAATTGAAGGACTCAGTAAACATAAAACATTACTCAGTGCTCTTATTTTCAGACTTTAAAGATTCTCAGCTTTCCTATCAGAATTTTTGAAGCCTGGGGAAGTAAAATAAAGGGGTTACATAATGCTTCTGTTTGATTTAAAGCCAATTTTATGTTTTATTATGGATTTAAAAAGAAAATTAACCCTTACTCAGCCAGCTCTCTCAAGGGGGGAGGGGGGCTGTGTGTTGGGTTGTTTGGGGGTTTTATCAGGGGGTTTTGTTTATTTGGTGTTTGGATTTTACCATGCAGTTCACTTAAACCTTTGATTCTTCAAGATTTCACATCTTAATTTCTTTTAGGCTTACTGTGTAACAGAGCCTGGAGCAGGTTCTGATGTGGCTGGTATAAAAACAAAGGCTGAGAAGAAAGGAGATGAATATGTTATTAATGGTCAGAAGATGTGGATCACAAATGGCGGGAAAGCGAACTGGTATGTTAACTGGTGTCACAGTTCTATGCTGTTATGTAGTGGCTTTACCCCACACCTCCGACCTCAGTTAAATTCTTTAAAGACCCATCCTTCAGATAAAAATCTGAATGTTCTCTGTGTTTCAGCAGATTACATTTTAATCTCTGCCCAATTTATCAGGATAGCTATCAGGATAGCATATGCAAATGCAGTCTCTAGTGCTATGCAAGGCCTAAAAAGGAAAATGAGTGATGACTTCATGACTCCACACTCAAGAATGGCCTCTTGAATCTTGCGGCTGTCAAAATTAAATGTGATTCTACTAGAGACAGCTCTTACTCCTAGTGAAGCTAGAAATACTGTTAGATTGTAGTGTTACTTTTTATTTTCTGAAAAAAAGACATTTTCCATCTGTCAAAAATTGCAGATATGGCCATGTTGTCTAGAGCATGCTATTGAAATGTAAACCCTTTAAATCATGTCTTACATCACACTGATTCACAACATGGAAATTTCCCTGAATTCAAGTTGAAAAATCTTCATACACTTACCCAAAAACTGAATTTTCTGGTTATTTTCTTATTGAAGCCAGACCCACCAAAGACAATCTATCAGATTTCTTTTGACCTTACTGAATACTATAAAAGTGATTTACAGTCATTTAATTTCTAAAATAAATACTTATTTACAACTTACACTGACAAAAATAAAATCAAGATCTTTGAAATCAGGTGATAACTTCTTACATCCAAGAATGTTTGTCCTATTCATTAATTTTTATGTAAATGCTATGAATAGGTTTCTTTTGTACTATTTGGGAAGCTGTTAATATCATAAAGACTTACAATACATGGATAAGGTAGGGAATCTTTACATGTTGATCTGAATAATTCTGTTAAATTTTATGTAAACTTGAATCTTTGAAACTTCTATTCTCTTGCTCTCTGTCCTTTTATTTTCAGGTTGGGCAAGAAAGAAAGGTTGTTAACTCACAGAGAGAATTTATTATATGTTAGAAATGCACATAAAAATGTTTAAAGTGCTGAATATATATATCTTGTTAATTGTGAGGATAAACTGCATCCATCTGCTTTGTTTTACACTAGGTATTTTTTGCTAGCACGTACCAATCCAGATCCAAAAGCTCCTGCAAGCAAGGCCTTTACTGGATTCATTGTGGAAGCAAATAGCCCAGGGATCCAAATTGGAAGAAAGGTGAAGACTGTATTTCTTGTTCGACAAACCAAGAGTTATTGTTTAGTTCTAAACCAATAATAAAACAAATGTACTAGTACAGAAAAAAGACTGTTGCACAACTGAACAGTTTCATATGCTTATGTACAACCATCTTTTCATTTTCACAACATAGAGGAACTGTGCATAAAACATAATTTTAAAGCTATTAATTCAGAAAAGGAATTACTCAGAATGGTCTAAAGTAAGATGACTACTTTGAACGGCTGCAAGAGTCTTTGAGAACTACTGTATTGGCAGGTGCCAGTATATAAGTAGTATGACTTGAAAGAATAACAAGCAAGTTGGACAATTCTGATGGTAAATACACACATACTGAGTTTGAATTTTAGCTCATGCTGGTCAAAGAAGGGGCCTTAGAGATACTGATGCTCGTTCTCTCTTTACAAGAAAGCACTATTTTAAATAGTAGGTAAAACTAAATGTTGAACATTAGGCAAGAAATCTGAAAACTTGAAAAGCTCATTTATTTATTCACTTGTAGTACACCTGTACTTCCTGCATATTAGAGTCTTTTCTTTTTCCACTTGCATCTCAATGATAGTTTAATGGAAGAAGACAAGAAGATTGATTACAGTGACAGAACTGATTTCATATAAGGAGAAAGTAAACTGCCCAGCTTAGACAAGTTAAGGGCATGCTGGTCTGCCAGTACAAAATTAGTATTTGTCTTGTCTGTGGTTATTTTTAGATTAAGTGTTTTGGGGAAGAAAAATTATATGCTTTGAGTCAACAAAAATGAAAACATACTGTACCTTTGAATAATCCAATTTAGTCGGACATCTGTAAATTTCCCTCTTCAGGAAATGAATATGGGTCAACGCTGCTCAGATACAAGAGGCATTGTCTTTGAGGATGTGAGAGTCCCAAAAGAAAATGTATTGATAGCTGAAGGAGCTGGCTTTAAAATTGCAATGGGCGCTTTTGATAAGACCAGACCACCAGTAAGTATCAGAAGAAATTTGGTTGTAAAATATAGCAGGAATTTCTGATTTTTTTATTCTGGCTTGTATTCAATTTAGGTAGCAGCTGGTGCTGTTGGATTAGCAAAAAGAGCCCTTGATGAAGCTACTAGATATGCTTTGGAGAGAAAAACCTTTGGGAAACCAATTGTTGAAGTAAGTGTGGGGGCAGACAGACTATAATAAAAGCTTATGTTTTCATACCAGATGTACTGCTACTGATTTTTCAAGGTTATTCCTTGATATTTATATTTCCTTAATTTTTATATTATACCTCTGCCATTTTGTGGTTTCCAAGTGTATAGGTTGCACCATAAGTAAACTTAGCTATGTCATAACTTCAAGAATTTTTGGTAATTTATCAGTGATAGTAGTAAAAACAGAAAGAAAACTCTGCCCAGAATCTCAGAACTTACATACCAGCAAGGCATACTTAAGTTCTTCAGTGCTAATAAAGAGGAATTTTCAGGAAAGAAGAAAACATCTGAGGTATGTGAAACAAGACATATAATATTAACGCAAATAGAATACATTGCCCATCATGCTGCTAACCACTTTTGAAAAAATATGAATTAACAGAGAAGTATATACCAATTTCATAAATAGGAAAGAACAACTTCAGCAGTTGATTAATCAGTATTTAATCCCTATGACTAAATGGATTTGGAAATCAAAAACTTAAGAATATAATTCTACATACATATATGAGAGCTTGATGCATATTCTGTAGAACTTCTCTCATACATCTTACTGAGCTTTTTGAAAAAAATCACTGTATTAAAGGAGATTATATCTTTCTTGGATGTCACAGAATTTTAAGCAGGCAATATTAACCTAGTTTATTTCATCATAGCACCAAGCAGTGTCTTTCTTGCTTGCTGAAATGGCAATGAAAGTTGAACTCGCTAGGATGGCTTACCAGAGAGCTGCATGGGAAGTTGATGCCGGTCGCAGGAATACCTACTATGCTTCCATTGCAAAGGCATTTGCTGGTGACATTGCAAACCAAGTAGCTGCAGATGCAGTACAGATTTTTGGAGGAAATGGATTTAATACTGAATATCCTGTAGAAAAACTAATGAGAGATGCTAAAATATACCAGGTAAGTAAAAGAGAATGTGATAATGCATAGATTTCATATTGAATAAACTAATAGCTACTTACTTCAAATCATGATGTACATATATTAAAAAATAATTTTAGAATGAAAGCAGTAATCCTTCCATTTAAAGAAAGAGTCATTTAAATCAGGAAATTTCTTCCATACAAAAGTCATTACATTTGATGAAAACTGAAAGGGCATAAGAGAAATAAATTACATTGTGTGGTTTTGGGTTTTTTTTTTTTCCCCTAATGTGGTAACTTGTTGCAATTATTGGATTCTCAATTCTTAAGTTTTTGACCTCTTAGTTCAAAAAAACCTGATCAAAATACCAGGTGTTTTGCTTGCTTTGGTATTCCATAAGTAGAGGTGGTTTACATATCATACCATTCTTGCAGACTTCCAGAGATGCAAATCGTCTGACTATCTATGCAAATCTATCTGTATTGTGGATTGATGTTTGCTTATAGTTAAGCTGTCTTCTTAGCCTGAACATTAAAGCAGTTTCTTATCCCAGTGACTTAGGAGGGAAGAGGTGGTTTTTATTTGGTTGGGTTTTTTGTTTTTCTTTTCCATTAAACTTTCTGTTTGAAACTTTGGTATTATAAGCTGAGTAGAATGCTGTGTCTGAGGTAGCACCAGTATTGAGTATCATGGTGTTGTAATTTAACCCCAGCTGGCAACTAAGTTGCCATAGAGCTGCTCACTCCCTTCTCCTCTCTGCTCAGGAGAGATGGTGGAGAGAATTGGGAAAAAAGGTAAATCTCATGCATTGAGAATAAGAACAGTTTAATAATAGAAATAAAGTAAATCATAGTAATAAATGGGGAAGACAGATAGGAATAGAACATAAGAAGAGCAACTGATGCACAATAAAGCTGTTCACCGCCTGGCAACCAATGCCCACCCCATCCACCCGCAGCAATCAGCACCCTCCTGGTAAACTCCCCCTGAGTTTATATACTGGGCGTGACTCTCTATGGCATGAAATAACCCGTTGGCCATTCCAGTCAGCACTGCTGGCCATGCTCCTAGCCAACTTTTTGTGCACCTCCTCACTGGCAGATCACAGGAAACTGAAAAGTCCTGGATTTGGAGTAAGCACTACTGAACAAGAACTGAAATATGAACGTGTTATCAACACTATTCTCACAAAACACAGCACCAGGACCAGCTACTAGGAAAATATTAACCCTATTCTAGCTGACACCATGACATGTAAAATGATTATGCTGCATGTGTTGTATCAACAGAAATCTGACAACCTAGAGTGATCATCCATTTTTTTAACAAGACCCTTTTGTACTCCCGTTTAGCCCATAGTTTGCTTTAATCCCCAGGTTTTTTACTGCAGTGTTATTGTCAAGAAATTATTCCATGTCACGTTGTACTTCGTATATTGGCATACACTGTGCTGCAGTTCTTCATTCAGCAAGAATATTTTAATTGCATTCAGCAAAACCAGGAGTCTTTACTGACATCTAACACTAATAATGACTAGATAAAACATATCAAAATAGATGGTATCAAGAAATACACATAGATTATGACCTATAATGATTGTTAGTTATAGTTCCCAGCTGTCATTCCCAAGACTATAGGTAGATAATACTTGTCTTACAGCTGACTTCAAAATGCAAACTATTATTGCCACTAGCCAAGAATTATTTTTTTTCTCAGTTTAAGGAAAGACAACTGCTATGCTGGAATCTAAAGACTATAACTAACTTCACTTCTGTGAGTGAGGAAATGAATGACTAATTGAACTTTATGATTGGGATTTTTTTTCCTGTCAGGTTGCATGCTTTTTTAGAGAATGATGGCACGAGGGTTGAAACTCAGATTGATTGAGACCGATTTGACAGAATCCCATTATTACTTAGTTTTTTTCATTACAGTGATCCAAATGCATGGCTAAGCAGGCTGTATTACTGTTCCAGATGGTATATACTTTTGGCCATACGTTGCATGCAGAAAAATGTGATTTTTCAACTTGTCTTTCATATGTTTGATCTTTTTTGATACTACATGATCTTTTTATTGTGTTTACCTATAACATTTTTACATGTCCTTACTGTGCCCTAGTTTTGTCTGGCTACAAATCTGGGCTACTTTGGTAGAAACTTTTAGGCTTGAAAATTTTTAAATTTGGAAAACTTCCTTTCTTTAATTGTCAAGGAATCTTGAAACTATTCCATTAGCTTATAAACCAAAACCTTTCCTGTAATTATTTAAGATGATTGTGAGTTGTGATGTCTTTACACTTGAATTCCATGGCTGTCTTCATCAGCAAGTGCAAATTTAGTGCAAATTTTGTGCAGTAGGAGTGGTTTTGTAGGTTGCAGGAATGGCTGCTGAGATCCTGACAGCTATGCTCTAAGCAGTTTGAGCAGGCTGAGTTCATAGCAAGCCTGTTTGGTCCCTTGGAACGTATGTCCCTGATAGGCATCCAATTGTTAGGGTCCAGGTGCAGGCTTGGACCATTACGGCTTTCCTAGGGATTGGTGAATCTTTAGTATAGAGAGAAAGCAGAACTTCCATTTCAGTTGGTTTCAGAAGGCACCTAGTATTCACAAAACACAGTCTGCTCTGTGGACTGGATCAACATGGGGTAAGCAGCAGCAGAGAATTCACCTTGAGAATCAACAGCTTGTTCTGAAACAGAACAGTTTAATGTGAACACAGGTTATAGCATTCTTATTTTTAAAATGCTCTTTAAGGTTCCTGGAAAGATTATTCCTATAAGTGAATTTTGCATGATTTTTAGCAATTTGCCAAATGAAGTTCTGGCAGAACTGGGAGCTGAAACATTAAGACCTCTAAACTATGTTGCCTCAGCCCTTGCATTACAGTGCAGTATGCTTGTGGAGCATATGTCCTCCTTTGGCATTAGAACTTCATAGGTGCTTTTTTGTCTATTTTTGACTTTGCTGCCAGCAAAGAAACAGAACAGAGGGATGATGCAGTCTGTTTCTAGAAGAAAATGCAAGAATAAAGAAAAGTACCAATAAAACTGTATAGGAGAGAGTTCTAGTTAACAAGAAGCAATGAAAACAAATGGATCAGAGACAACAAATATATGGTATGATGTTGAAAGGCTAGTCAAAGAAAACACTAAAGGACAAATCATCTCTTCCCTTCTACCCATGATTTCAGATCCTACTTTGAAAAATCTAAATAATGTATTTTCTTCCTCAAATAAGAGGGATGTCACATTTTCATGAGAGCCCTACTGACTTTAGATAAGAGCACCTGAGAGAACAAGACTTTGTCAGTATGTTGTATGAGTTACATTTCATTTAGCCCACTGTTATTACTGTGTCACACTGGAATTGTCTCTGTTTTTTCTGTCTTCCTGCACATCCTAATCCACACTGGATTAGTGCCATGAAGGTTTACAAATGTACACCTGTTAATACCTTTCTAAAAATCACCCAGTAACGTTATTGAAATTCTTCTTTTCAGATTTATGAGGGAACTGCTCAGATTCAAAGGATGATCATAGCTCGTGAACATGTTGGCAAATTTAAGGCTTAAAAAATGTCTAAAGTGTGTCTGGTGCTCCTGTAGTATTCTGTGTTCTTATGGAAAAAGATTTTAGTGTGTTTCTCAAGAGAATTAAAAAGGGAAGAAAAAAATTCCTTCAAAATTTTTTTATTCTGTTCATTATCACACACTGATTCTGTTCTCACTCTAAAATAAGATAATCAGAATGTATTTTTTGACAGTCAATGCTACATCTTAATAAAATATTTTTTAAGAGAAGTGTGGTTGGTTTGTATTCATTTTGCTTGTCTATCACTTATGCTGGACAACTAACCCAAAATATAATTTCTGAAGTATGTTAACAGCCATATTTCAGTTTCTCTATGCTCTTGCCCCAGGCAGCTGAACAACTGTTCCAGCTGAGCAGCAGGAAGGCCTGCATTGCTATTGTCTGCATATGTGCTGAGGATGTATATACTATCCAGCAGTATCAGTAATAGCTTGACAGAATCTGGACTTTATACTCTGAAGCATGTACATATTAAATGAGGATGAATCACTTCAAGTGAAAATGCATAGCTTTCCCTTAACAATGATTTACAATGTTTTTTATTTAAAATGCAGTCTATTCAAACACAATCACAGAGTACACTGAGTTGGGAGGGACTCACAAGGACCATCAAGTCCAACTCCTCACCCTGCACAAAAATCCCACCCTGTGCCCAAGAGTGTGGTCGAAAGGCTGCTTGAGCTCTAGCAGCCTTGAGGCCGTGACCACTGCCCTGAGGAGCCTGTTCAGTGCCTGACTACCCAGCTTCCACCTTCCCATAACACCAAACCTAAACCTCCTGACTCAGCTCCAGCCTTCCCTTCAGGTTCTGTCTCTAAGCACCAGAGAGATGAGATGAGTGCCCTCTTCCCCTCACAAGGAAGTTGTTGACTGCAATGAGTCTTCCCTCTGACTCTTCTTCAGGCTGAACAGACCAGGTGACCTCTGCCACTACTCCTACGGCTTCCCCACAAGGCGCTTCACCATCTCCACTGCCCTCTTTAGGATGCTTAATGTCTTTCTTGTATATAAACCTATTATTGCTTTCCATCAATGTATGTACTTTTTACAGCGAGCAAAATGCATGTTTGCAGCAAGAACAGCCAAGAAGGAATTGGATTTTTTTTTTAACCTTGGATAGACCCTTCTTGCAATGCGGGCAGAATGGACATTCCCTGGAGTTCTTGAACAAATTACCAGATATATGAGGCTGTACTGGATCAAGTTGTAGGCTCCTCTGTATAAGAAAGATAGGGACTTAATGGAGGGAGTCTTAACACATGGCCACAAAAATATTAAGGGCCTGAAGTATCAGTCATGTGAGAAGAGGCTAACTTTTTAGCCTGGACAAGAGAAAGCTTGGGTAATTTTATCTATGTGCATAAATACCTGATGGGATGCAATTAAGAGGAGGGAGCCAGCCTTGGTAGTACCCACTTGGCAGGACAAGAGGCAATGGGAACAAATTAAAATACATCAGATTCCACTGGAAGACAACTTATTCTTTTATTGTAAGGGATGTCATACACTGGCAGAGGTGATGGAGTCTCTATCTGACACTCAAAACTCAACAGGTAGTGGTCTTGAACAACCTGCTCTAGCTAAGCCTGCTTGGTGTAGGTTGGTTGTGCTCCACAATTTTAACAGGTATCCTCAAACCTCAATAATTCTATTAATTCATTTCCAATTTCCCTCCAAAATGTCCTTACCTCTGTCTGGTCTCTTTCATATTGCATTGGAATTTAGTGCTGGATGGTACTATTACTGTCATCAAGTATAAGCTCTGCAATCCTTACTTCTCAGTTAAGCTACCTAGGAAGTCAGTTCTTTAAAGAAAGTGTTTAGTCTCTATAAATTACTGACTTTCCTCTAGAAAGACTCATACTGCAACTTCTTTGGTAAGTATTTGACATATACAAGAAACAGACCTTATTTTTGACTGTCCTATGCAACCCAGCATTATACATAATACTTCCTGTTTGATGTTACTGCCTGGCATAGTCTGGTGGAATATGTGCCAGCATCAAGACCTGGTAATCGCGAACATAGTCACCCAGGACAGTTTAAATTAGGAAGCGAGAGACGGTTTTGTGCAAAAGGACAGTTATCTTGACCTGTTTTACCTGTGACTAAATTCTTGGATTTGCTTTTCCACAGAGCTGAGGAAGGAAACTAAGGTTATTTCTAAACGCTGTCCTGTTTGCTGTGATGCAAGAAAATGTTCAGCTGGAGTTAGCGTACTTCAAATTTACTACCTGTTTCAGAATAGACTATCTGCGGCAAGTCAGAAAGCCACAGCCACTCCCAGCGCCCTGAAGAGCACAGCGCACGGCCGCGCAGGACAAGGCCGTTCGGTTCTGCGCAGCCGCGGCGGACAGGGCCGTTCGGTTCTGCGCAGCCGCCGGCGGGCGGGGCCTGGGCGGGGCCCGGCGGGCACAGCGAGGCCCCGTCGGCCACCGCCTTCCGCTTTGCGTCTTCCTGTCCGTGCGGAGAACATGGTGAGTGGAGGGGTATGCGTAGCGCTCGTCTCGCCTGCAGGAACGCGTTGTTTTCTAGCGCGCGGTTGTATCGGCCTTGGAGGAACGCGAGTCGCACTGGGTCCGCTTGGGGGGCGAGGGTGGCACTCACCTCTCCAGCTCTGCAGCGGCCCCTGGAGCGCGTGGGCTGGGCTCGGGCCTCGCGGGGCCGTGGGGCGGCACGGCCGGGCCGGGGGAAGGGCTCCTGCGTCGGGCACTTCAGGTTATTCTTGGCGAGCTGGTGTTATTTCTTAGCTTTATTGCAAAATTCGCTTCTTAGCCTTTCCCGTAGAAGGGTTTAGCCAGGCTAAAAAGTGATGGCGTGAGATATGCAACCTGACCTAGGCTCAGCGTAGCTAGAGAGATAGTTTCTTTTTCCAGAGTCGCAGTCACCGGTGTTGGCTATATTATACCATGTTGCTAAAAAGTTTTGACCTGACATTACATCTGACTTGTTGGTGCTTTTTACAGGGAACACCGCAAAAGGATGTTATAATAAAACCTGACGCCCCAAGCACATTACTTTCAGAAAAACATGCGGACTATATAGCTTCATATGGAACAAAGAAAGATGATTATGTAGGTATCAGTTTGTTACAGTACGGCTGTGTTTTTGTTACCAGTAATAACCTTTATTTATTCACTCAGAGTTAAGGGTTAGGTGCATGTTGACAAGCTAATTGTTTTTTACCCTGCAATCCGAAGTATAAAATAAAGGTGCCTTTTTAAATTTTTCTAGGTCTGGGATGAGTTTTGGCATGTATTATCTGATTACAGATTTGAAGATTATAATTTTAGCTCTGTAATTACTCTGAGACTGAGAAACAAGCTTCATCCACTAGAATGCACAAGTAGAGTTGCATTTGCATGTTACTTTTTTGATGGGACAATTTACATCAATTTTATAGTCATAAGTGGTTGGATGTAGTCAGTCCACAACAATGGGATTCCCCTTCCAGCATGTGAACATTGTCAATAACTGCTTATGTGATGAAAAGTTGCACTTACCTTTACTGTTCACAAAAGCATGCCAAGCACTGTTGCTTTTGATTGTACTGCATGTAAAAAAAAATTTGTGTCGTGTAGATGATGTAATCAGTGTAAGAGAGTTCAATATAAAATATCACTTCCAAGTGCAACTTCAAATTGTTAGAGTTTTGTCACTTGGAAATAATAGACTTGTTATTTTTTGAGAGTAGCTGGGGTGGCAATTTGAGGGCTTCTTTGAATGCCAAGACAAGAAGTGATCTGAAGTGAATTGGCATGCAGCTACTTGTTTGTGCCTAATTTGACATTGAACTTGATGTTTTGAACTAGAAAAATACAGGGAGGAAGGGAGTGTAGTATGTGTTGATATCTACATGTGCATTTTCTGGTATGTATGAGTGTGTATATACACATGCATGATGTACACAGACCTAGAATATCTGTGAGTGGCTGATGTGTAGTTCCTAAATGGATGGAAGATGGTTAACTAGAAGCTATTTGTGAAAGTTAACGAATGGATTTTGATTGCACTATATTGATGGTGTGCTTATCTGATCAAGACCTAAAATAATGCCCTGTTTAGGAATACTGTATGTCGGAATATCTGAGGATGAGTGGTGTGTACTGGGGGCTGACAGCAATGGATCTCATGGGGCAGCTGCACCGAATGAACAAAGAAGAAATTCTGTCATTCATCAAATCATGTCAACATGAATGTGGTGGAATAAGTGCCAGCATAGGTCATGATCCTCATCTTCTGTATACACTCAGTGC
Organism: Cettia cetti; assembly: GCA_013401135.1. Classification (NCBI taxonomy): domain Eukaryota; kingdom Metazoa; phylum Chordata; class Aves; order Passeriformes; family Sylviidae; genus Cettia; species Cettia cetti. The sequence goes on from VZUI01002358.1 coordinate 46,403, forward strand.
TGTCCAGGTAAGTGTAGCAGGGTAATTTTAGAAAAAAATGTTTGTGATTAAGATTTTGATGATTGCAGATTTATCAACCAGTTACTGTTGGAATCCGACGACAAAAAGTATTTCAGCATCATCTTATTAAAAAAATACCTAATCAACAAAAATGTAGGATTTAGCTGTATCACTTTCTAAACACTGTCATATTTGGGAATGTTTTACTTTTAATGGTCAATTAATGGTTACTGCATTGTTGCCGATTTTGTAGGTTACCTTGTAATACTCCTTAGCTACAGGTTTTACTGAATCAATAATTTTTTATTTTATAAATTATTCTTCATGTATGCTGCGATGACAGATACGTATGACCAGAATAAGAGTAAAATCTTTAATTTTTATATGAGCTTTTTGGGGGCATGTAATTTAAAAATTGTGCTAGTCTGTTGAGCACTTAATTTATTTATTTGGTGCATCCACTCTCCCTGATAAGAAGTAACTCTCTATCTCATTTTTACACTATGACTATCTCCATTCTAGACTTATTTTCTCACTATTGCTTTTGCCTTTGTTTTGTTCTGTTTTGGTTTTGACTTGTTCTGCTCATGCAAACCATTCTGAGAAAAAGTACTGAAAAGGCTCAAACACTTCTGAAGAATTAGCTTGATTGATTACAGTGTGTGTCTCTCATTCAGTCTTATGGATGAAGTATTTTAATGGCATTACAAATAATATGGCATTCATTTTCTAGGCAGAAACTGTGCTGGATTTAAGGTATTGGGTTTTAACCCCATAGGTAGGACAGGATGCTCTAAGGTTGATCTTTATTACCACTTAGCACTAGAATTACTCTGAATACTGTGAGAACTAGGGCACTAAAGTTTCTTCAGGCTGTGATGTCTGAACTTTTCCAAACTGGTCAATCCATCTCCTTTCACAAATTCCAGTTCAGTATAAGGAGGGTACAACTTGAGGTTATTACCTTACATATTAGAGATGTTAGTTCTTAAATATAGACATGATATCACTGGGAGATATTTTCACGTTAACTAAATTGAGCTGTAACTCAAACTGAAAAAGTGTAGCTGCAAACTGAAAAAGCGTTCACAAATGCCGATGTAAAGTTTTTGTGGTAAACTTAACCAGCGCACCTTAATGAGTATACGTGGTCTTAGCGAGCAAACACTGTTTAGTCCCATCTACGTATCCAGGATGCTTAAAGGGTCGCGTCATGTTCTTGTGATCACAGTTAATAATAATTTGTTTAGATTTGCATTTAGGGTGCGTGCTGTGATTATATATTTTCTGTTGGAGTTGCACATTCTATTTTTGGAATTTTCCATAAGACTTAAATTTTATCTAACAGTTGAAAGATTCCAGCTAACTAGCTTTAAAGTCAGAGTGTCCAGTGTTTTTCAGGATTATAATATTGCTTAGTTTCAACTGGTTGGTGAAACCACTTATATATATTGTTATATATAATAAATTCTTAATTAGTCTCTTAACTGATTACACAAGTTATGAGTAAAAGCATGAAGTCAGATGGGACTCAGAAACAGTACTGTTGTTTTCACAAGATATTGTGTCATACAGATTTGCTGGTTTAAATCAGTGCTGGTTTGGAAAATTGTATTCATTACTGTAACCTTTATTTTTCTTCCAGAATATATTCACTGTACAGTTGGTGTATAATCATATTATTCATACTTTTTCCTAAATTATTGCATGTTTGGTTCTATTAGTTATATTTAAAAATTGAATTGAAATAAAAATCTTATAATTTGAAATCAATAATTGTCGACAAGTTTGCACTGTAAGTGGAATTAGTAACCAACAGCTTAACATATACATACCCGAGTAGTCGCAGTGCAGAAGTACAAATCGATACATCTAAGGTGTCATTGTCCCATGACAATATTAACCGTAATCAAATCTCTGTTCTCCATGTTGCTAACGTAAATAACCCAGTTATGCTTTTGAAAGGAGACCTCAACATTGGAAAGGAACAAAGCATGAAAGAGTTCTGTATCTCCCTTTGAGAATGTCTTAAAGTTTTTGGACAGAGACGATCTACAGTGCAGAGATTAACTACTAAAGTGAGAAAAAAGTTTACTTTAGGAAAACTTACCAAATAGTATTCAGAGTTAATTAAGTCCAGTCTTTTATAAATCCATTATTTTTTTTGCTAAGAAATAAGTTTTTTAGATTTTTGCTTCTCTTTGATTGTTACTGTGTCTTTTTCCCCCCCCAGATTCTTACCTTATATGATAGTCTCCATATAGTTGATGTAAATAAAATTGTTGAATATATACAGAGCTTGCAGAAAGAAGATGGATCGTTTGCTGGAGATGAATGGGGTAATTTTTAGATCTTTTAAATGTAGTGTCTAGGTTGACTTGTGTAAGTCTGTAAACTTAAGTTTCCTTCAATGGTCTTTTTGCATATGTATTATACATGAACACTTTTATTTTCTGAGTCATAAAAAAGAAGGGTTTGTGAAGGACAAAATTATGTTTCATTCCTTTAATAAATATTCTTAACTTCAGTTCCATTCTTGTATTAAGAATGAAGTATCCAGTTCTTAAAGAAGAAAACTTCTGGACATTTTTGACTTAACAGTACTTTGATATACTAGATACGCTGTTTCATAAGGAATGCTTTATACTTGCTATTTGATGGTAGTTAGTAATGATTGATATCCATGTCAACTGTGAAAGTATTTTTCACTATGTGGGAGTGAGAAAAGCTGCATTTGTACTCATAAACTTCTGCTGGTAGTGATTTTGTTCCCGCATATAAATTCTTTATGAACAAACATGGAATTTTTAAGCTGTGGCATAAATATTTAGTCACTCTAAAAGTATTTATCACCACAGAAGACCTACATTTTATTAAAACCTATTGCATATCACTCTTGTTCAGGTAAAATCCAGCAACTGAGATCTTAGCAGTATATGTATGCTACTGTAAAGCTAGATGATATTCTGTGTGCTAAACTGGTTCATAGTTTGCGGTGTCCTTTTTGATGAAGTATTCTCACAAGTGTACTGATTGCACAATGGATTGACATTATTTCTGAGAGGCTCAGCTGAAGGAGTGTGATTCCTGATGTGGGACAGAGCAGCAGATGTTTGGTTTATGTGTTTCAGCTTGTGAATTTCTTAAGAAGAGAAGTCTTGCAAAAGTTCAACTGAGAAACTGAATGTCTGCAGCTCTGTTCAATTTCAAATTGTGACTTCAAGTATTAATTGCTCGGAGTTTGTGCTACAAGAGATATATTGGACTTGACAGGCAGTCCATCTGTTGTAGGTGTAGGGGCTTTGATTTTGCTTCCAGGTACAAATATGCAAAAGAAACCTTGTAACTTTAATTAGATTTCCCCTAAAACAAGAGATGGCTTCTACTTCTGACTGGATTTAAGGCAGAGCAAGAGTTGTCAGATCATTTTTGCATTATTTCCATTGCTCTGCAGTTATCTGTAGAGCACTATAGATAGACTCTAAAATTAAACAGTTGTTTGTAAATTACCACTAGCTGAATTGATTTGGATATATAGCTGTCCAGCTCTAAATGAATTGTTGACTTTGATGCATAGTAAAACATGCAGACCACTTAAATACTGGGGAAATAATTGATAAGTTGAAAAATTAAATTTTACATGGGGATTTTTTTTGCTGAATTTTGGTTTTTTTTGATGTGGAACCTAGGATTTTAACATTTTGTTCCATATTTTCAGTAGTGATTTAAATGTATGTTTGTTGCAAAAATAATCTTATTTCATTCTTTACCCCCCACATTATAGGAGAAGTAGATACAAGGTTCTCTTTCTGTGCTGCTGCAACTCTTGCACTTCTGGTAAGTCCTAAACCATCACTTGCACAAGTAGAAAATTGATTGGTACTTCTCTTTGGTATTGCTGAAGTTTCTGTAGAAGGTAAGCTTAGTAGAATATCAAGTGCATTAGCTATTTTCTGACTTGCAGGGAAAGCTGGATGCTATTGATGTGGGAAAAGCAGTGGAATTCGTTTTGTCCTGTATGAACTTTGATGGAGGATTTGGTTGTAGACCAGGTTCCGAATCACATGCAGGACAGGTGAGTTTCTCTTTATATGGAAATATTTTAAATTAGCAAGCATCACATACTGCCTATAAATGTTTCTTTACAACATGTATCGGTGATGACAATTGATGTACCTCTTTTTTTCCAAATGCCTGATTCAAGTATTTTAGTTAAAATAAATGAACAGATACGTAATCTAATCTGAGAAGGTGAGTTGAGACACGAGAGTTTAGTCTAGGTAGAAAAAAAAGATCATAACGGAACAGCTTCTAGGACTGTGTTTCAGTCTTTACATAGTGATTTTGAAACTGCTAGCATCAAGATTTTTAGAGAATTTGAAATAGGTATCAATGGAGACGGTGGATAAGATTTATAACTGTTTCTAATGCAGATCATAATGAGACATAAAGGTCAGTCATACAGTATATTTGAGATTTATCAGCCAATGAGCCCAAACAAAAATGAGACACAAATCCTGTCAAGCATTACTTAATTTTTTGAGAAAAGTCAGTTTTAAGATGACATACCAAACTTAGTAATGGGAATATTCCTGCCCCTTCTTTGTTTAAAATCAGGAAAAAAAGTTAAATCTGTTATATGTATTTACCTTATAGTTTTATGTACAGTAACATTGCCCATATAGTCTGAAAGGCTAGACCATGTTCTAGTGTTTGAGGAAGTCAGTTCAATAGCTGAACCTACAATGTTTGCTGCTGGCATTTCCTGTGAGGATTAGATCTGTTGTGCTTATTCACATACTCCTTAAAAAGCTCTCTCTTTCATCTCTGTTGAAGTTCAGTTGTTTTCTGGGAAAGTTGCCAAACCTGATCTCCTTTTATGACCAGGTCACCTGCCTAGTGGATAGGAAGTGGATATGTCTACCCAGACCTGAGTAAAGCTTTGGACTAGTTTTCCCACAGCATTCTCCTGGAGAAGCTGCAGCCCATGCCTTGGACAGGTGCAGTCTTGGCTGGGTGAAAAATAGGCTGTGTGGCCAGACCCAGAGAGTAGTGGGGAATGATATTAAATCCAGTTGGTCAAGGGTCACAAATAGGATTCTCCATGGCTCAGTTTTGGGGCCAGTCCTGTTTGATTATCCTCATCAGTGGTCTGGACAAAGGAATCGAGTGCATCCTCAGTAAGGTCACAGGAAGGACCAGTTTGTGTGAGAGTTTTGATTCATGTGAAGGCAGAAGGCTCTGCAAAGGGGTCTGGACAGGCAGGATCCATGGACCAAGGCCAACTGTGTTATGTCCAACAAGGCCAAGTGCCGGGTCCTGCACTTCTATTACAACAACCCTGAGGAATGCTCCAGGTTTGGGGAAAAGTGGCTGGAAAGCTGCCCAACAGGAAAGGATCCAGGGGTGCTGGCCCACAGGAGCTGAACATCATCCCAGATGTGCGCAGGTGGGGAAGAAGGCTGTTGGCATCTGGGCTGTACCAGTCACAGTGTGAACACTTGGAGCAGGGCTGTTGCTGTCCCCTGTGCTGGCACTGCTGGGAAATCTCCAGTCCTGAGAGCAGTTTTGGGCCTGTCACTTCCCAAAGGGCATTACGGTGCTGGAACATGTCTAGAGAAGGGTAATGGAGCTGGGGAAGGAGCTGGAACATAAGCCTGTGAGGAGGAGCTGCGAGTACTGCAGTGTTTAGTCCAGATAAAGAAGGTTCAGGAGAGACTTCACTATTCTATAACTACCTGAAAGGAGGTTGAAGCAAGGCCTCTTCTCCCAGTCAGTAACGGGACAAGGGAAAATGGCCTCAAGTTGCACAGCAGGAGAGTCAGGTTGGATATTCGGAAGAATTTTTTCACCAAAGGAGTGGTTAAGCCTTGGAACTGGCTCCCTAGGAAAATTATGGAGTCTCCATCCCTGGAAGTGTTCAAAAAATGAGTAGATGTGGCACTTTGTGATACGGTTTAGTGTTACTTGGTGGTATTAAAGGTTGAACTTTATTTTAGAGGTCTTTTCCAACCTTAATGATTTTATGATTCTTGGCTTTTTTTGCTTTGCTGCGTTCTTAGTGGCCACATGAAATGTGACTAAAGTATGCTGTAGCACCATAAATGTTATCTCCCAGGAAAAATTTATTAATTTTTACATAAATTATTAAAGGGAATTAATCAAGCTAGATACATTACATGGCACTTTCGAAAGTAAGGGTGACATGACGGAACATACAGGGAATTGCCAAGATAGTTAATGATCCAGGTTTGCCTGTTTCTGCTAGGGAATTCGTTTGTCTTTTGTTTACTCTGTAAGCTGTACTCATGTTTACTGTTAGGGTAAAAGGCTGGTACAGGAGCAAACCATATACTCTGGATGCAAAGTTTCGGTAAAGGCTGTATCCAGCCTGCAGAATTCAGTTTGACCACTCTGGCTTGAGAGTCTGTGTTTTTAAAATAAAATTACATGGCGCTCTCAGATCTCCTAAGATCACTTTCTAAACCTTGCATTAGTGTCTTATATTAGTAAAATACCACTGCTATGAAATTAAATTGTGTTACTTTTTACAAAAGCTGCTGTAATAATAACATACTTTTCTGAAGGAAAAGTTATTGAAACTAAAAGTTGGAATATTGTGAGCTTATTTTGCATGGTTTACATGACTGTATAGCTGCTTTGAGATCTTCCTGCATTTAGTCTGCTAAACTATACTTAGTTTTTAAATACATAAAAAATTTATGTAATTTTAGATCTATTGTTGCACAGGATTTCTGGCTATAACAGACCAGTTGCATCAAGTAAATGTTGACTTGCTGGGTTGGTGGCTTTGTGAACGTCAGTTACCTTCTGGAGGTCTCAATGGACGGCCAGAGAAGGTATTGTGTGGCTTCTTTTCTTTGTTCAAACCTCAATAGAGATTGTTTTTTCTGAAGCTGAAGTACTTCTGGAAAATGTCATGACTTCTATAAAACATTTAGTAAATTTTTCAAAGAAGTCAGGCCTTCATCCTAGTTCTTTCTTTTGTTACTAACACTCGTCATGCAGTCCTCAGTATAGAAAAGTACACATACTGAAGGATGTCTTGCTGACCACTTGAACCATTATCCTGTTAAACTGGGTCTTTAATATTTTCTGACTTTGGGAATGATCATTTCTATAAGATTTGTATAAAAATTGCTGTTTTACTGGATGTAAATTCTGAGTGCCATAGTGTTCCACATCACACTAGGAATTTGTGAATTTGTGTAACCTAGAATAATCTTTGGCAAATAGATAATCAACCAACAGTTTCCCCTGTTTCCTTTCTTGCCCCCAAAATACAAATAGTTTATATGAACTTCTTTGTATTTCCTCTTGAATAAAGTGCTATGGTTTTTCAGCCTCTCTCACGGAAGGTGAAGTCTCTAAAAAATCACATTCTTATGGTCTTGTTTCTTGAAGAAGGGAAGAAATTTGAAAAAGATACTTTCCCTTCCTGAAAACAGAAGCCTGTCAAGAAACTTTTTTACTCCAAAGACACTCTCAAGTGTTGTGTCTCTGCAAGAGTATTATGACAGCACATGTGGTAATGTGCAGAATTACCAGTAAAATTTCCAATATTATGTTTAAAACCAAATCAAATATTAATCTGCTTCTCTGCTTGCCAGTTACCTGATGTATGTTATTCGTGGTGGGTGCTTGCTTCTTTGAAGATGATTGGTAGGATACAGTGGATTGACAGAGAGAAACTGCGCTGCTTTATTTTGGCTTGCCAAGATGAGGAGACCGGAGGATTTGCAGACAGACCAGGAGATATGGTAAGTAAATATTTTTTCTAAATACACATGAAAATTTCAAATGAAAATTTCAACATTTGTTTGAGTGTAACTCAACTCATGGTCCAGATGGGTTTTGCAGAGGCCGCAGTTTACTCTGAAGGAAGAATAGGATAGAATTGCCATTGAAGGCATACTTGCGGAGCACATGCTTTATAATGCATTTGTATCCCCCAATGAAGTGAGCTGCCATTCCTTAGAAAATCTGGTTTGGTTCCCATAGCAAACCATTTCTCACAAGACTGTTAGAAAGATCTATGTAAAAACACTGTTTGGTGATGGGTTTTCTGGTGAGTGTGTGGGTTTTTGGGGTTTATTATTGTTTTGTGAAATGATCTGCAAGCTAAAGTCTGGTGTAGGTTAAGTAGTCCTCAGCTGTCTTGGTGGTGGTGTCTGATCTGAATAACTTGTGAGTTTTTATTAAGAATCTCTATACACTAACTTTCATTCTTTCCTAGCCCAGCCACTGAATAAATCTTGTAGCTGGCATTAGTCTAGCTTGTTACATCATCATCAAGAGGCTGGTGGTATGGATTTTTTGCTTGTTGAGAGAGCAGTTGTGATTTGGCCGGTATGTTCTCTCTGGTTTCAAGTGGAAGCAATTGATACTGTCCCAGTGAAATGGCAAATAAAGTTTCTATCTTTCAAGAGTGTTGGACAGATAAAATAAAAAGTCTTATGAGACTTCATTGCAGTTCTTATCAAACATTTGGCTTATCTCGTAATGGTATAGAGAGGTATTAGCTGTTTTTATAGCAGCAGCCCATGTCTACTCCCTTCTCAACAAATGCATTAAAAAATAAAGTTAACTGTTTATTTTTTTTGCAACCAGCTACTTTATTCCCAGTTGGAGGAAAAAAATCTATTAACTTTGCTCTGTTATTTGGAAAGAGGTTTTGTGTTCTTAAAATAGGAAGAGTTTTGTATTTCTAAGGAGCTTACAGGAAGACCTTTTCCCTTTTCAGAATTCTCAAAAAAAAAAGCCCAGAACTTGAAGTCTAAATGTTTTTCTAGCTTTGAGTACTGAAATATTAGCATTTTCTTGGAAGAACAGCTCTGCAGAACCTTTTCTCTATATCTAAGGAGAGCACCTTTGGAAGAATTTTTCTACATTATATTAGCAATCATTTCATATTATTTTTACCTGTCTGCTATTGCTGAATTGCAGAAATTTCCATTCCTGTAGAAATGTTCACGCCCAGGTTTTTGCTTTGTTCCTGCAGAAACTCATTCCTAACTGACCTTTGTCTTTTTGGTGGATTTTGCGTTTGGGTTGTTTTTTCATTTGTTTGTTTTGTGGGGGGAGAGAGGGAGTGGTGGTTGTGTGGTTTCAGGAGTAGAGGTTTGGGGGGAGGATGTTTTTATTTATAGTTCTGAGAGCTTTACTAGCAAAATTGGTTGCTGCTTCCCTCTTGGGCTTTACAGCCCAGCTCTGTATTTGGAGACCATTAAAGAGCATTATGATGTTTCTGAAGAACAAATGGGGAATTTATGGAAGTGGTACGTGTAGATGATCCAGTTAACTTTTAAAATGTTAATTATCTTTGCTTCTACCACCCTGGGATATTGCATGCTAATAAACAAATGAGAGTGCTTTCTGTCTAACTCAAGAGTTGAAAATTGTCTTACCAGCAGATAACTAACAAGTATTCCTGAGTAAATAATAGTATTGTAAATGCCTGCTATGGAAATTGTCTTGCTTGTCAACACATGTTAGCACAAATGAAAGTTTGTTCAGTTGTATTGTTTTCCACAGCCATGGAGATTTTTTGTTCTCTTGTTGGCAAACAAAAATTTCATTCCAAACAAGTGAAAAACTGATTGACTTTTGTAAACAGACACAAGCTTTCTTTTTTCTCCCAGGTGGACCCATTTCACACCTTATTTGGTATTGCTGGACTATCTTTATTAGGAGAAGAACAAATTAAGGCCGTCAATCCTGTCTTTTGTATGCCAGAAGATGTCCTTCGAAGAATAAATGTACAGCCTGAGCTTGTAAGCTAAGCCTTGGAGGGACAAAAGGTTTATATGACCAATTGCTTTGGTTTTACTTATCTCGTCTATGAAACTGTCAGCATATTCTTCTTTCAGATGTGTTTACATTATGGAAGTAAAGCAGTAGCTTTGCTGTGGACTTTGTCACCTTCTAAATTGTGTCAGAACAGGCTGGTTCTCATAATCTGAGTGTAACGTTCTTTTGGTTGTATTCTAAGATGTCTAGAAACATTTCAATTCTATATCTAAATGTATGGGCCTTGCCTTTTTTTTTTTTTTTTTTTTAAATATTCAAATCAAAGCTTAACTATGTGAATACAGGCCTCTCTTGCTGGTGGATCATGCAAAGCACTTTAAAACAAAACAACCCCCCCCCAAAACTCCCAATAAAATCCTACCTAAGCCATGCACTTAATACCACACATTTATCTATATAATTCTTCCTGTTTACATTTGCCATCACTGTTCTATATTGAGAAACAACTGCTTCTTCTCACAGTAATTCATACCAGTAATTATGTTTCTTTTAAATATATAAATGTCTTCATTTATTGATGAGTCTCTTAGTCAAAATTCCACTGATACTTGAAATACAGCATACCTTGAGTATATATAATGAAACTTGCTAACATTAAACATTCTCAAGAAGGTCTCTGTCGGACAGTGACTTGTAATTGAACATAGAGTTGATTCTAAATTTGTCACTGTTTTGAAATCCTGCTTTTGTAGCTTTTAAGACACTAATTGTCAGCACTTGATTATGGTGTAATTGAAAATAAAACTTGCTGTGGAAAATACTTGTTCTCTGAAGGATGAAATCCTCTTTGTCTTTGTAGAACTGCTAAAATTGCCTCTTAATTTACATTTCACACATCCTAGATGAGACTGAATTATATTCCACTTGTAATATAGAGTAAAAGGTAATTACGAAGGGGAGGAAGTCTTTGATAATCTCTATACTTATGCTTAAGTAAGGCCTAAAGTTGTTTCACCTGTACTTCACTCAGCAGAGATAGCCACCCAAGATTTGGTCTGCACGGTTTTCATACTAGCAGAACTATATATTGATGTGTAGTCATTTAAAATAAAAACCCAAACTCGCTGAATATAAAATACTGGTTTAGGCTACAATATTGGGAAGTAATTTGATAATAGTAAAGACTACTCTAGCCATGAACAACTCTTGAACTAACTTCAGTCACAGTAACAAAAGTGCCTTTTAGCACTTCAGAAGCAAAGGCTTTATCTTGAGTACAGCAAAACAGCCCACAGTCCAGTTTGGCTGGAGAGAGTGCCTTAGTCATGGCAGTCAAATAAGCAGTTGAGCTTTTTCTCCTCTTAAGGGTGTCATTATATCGTTCTTGTAGTTTTGCAGGAAAAGAATGCCTCAAGTGGGAGAGGGCTCTAAAGCTATACATTTCCTAACACCTCAAAGGACAAAGAGCCAGCCTTAAAATGGTCTATTCCTTCTCCCAAGTTTTATATCCCCCCTCACAACTCCACCACCATCCTGAAAAGCTTAGTTTCTCCCTGCTTCTGGCAACTCTGAAATCCCACATCACTGTTGCACCACAACTACAGCCCTTGAATCAACTTTCTCCTACCAAAATGTTGACCCTTAAATTATGAAATTTTGAACCCTGACAGATCTCGTATCCAACAGGCTATGCTCTGCCTGGTGTAGCATTGCTGGCATCTCCTGATTCCAATTTCCAGGTCAAGAAACGCATTTTTCATTGTCCCAAAACATGTACCCAAACTCCATTCACTGCATCTCATGCAGAATTTTCACAGACAAAAACGCACAGTGTAGCCTCAAACTTTTGCGTAAACCTTCCTTCAGAATAGCTAGAGTGATTTGGGTCCCTTGCAGTGGTAACTTTGTTCAGAAATAGCTCAGCATTTAAATTATGCTGATGGAGGTGAGAAGAATGGTATAGCAGACTGCGTGGAGCAGGTGAATGCGTATGGGACATCTTGTCTCTTTGTTTTTTTTGGGTGCCGCTGGAGATGCTGTGCAACAGGTGAGTGGAGTATTGTCCACTACTGAGGACAGTATTTTTGTGAAAGAGGTCAGCGTTGGTTGACATGACCTCCAGCCCTGTGTTTTTGCAAACAATGAAGAGGCACCTACCTGCTGATGGCAGCAGCATCCCAGTTAAATCCACGTTGTCCTTGAGGATTGATTCTGATGCGCAGCCCTCTGAAAGCGAAGTTCTCGCACTGAGGGGGTAAGGTGGAGAGACTGCCGAGTGGGACAGGCCAGGTGCTTAAATCAGTGCAGTGGTGAGGGGTGTTGAGGATCAGTCATGTTTTGGTGCTGAGAGGTGTGGGATTCATTCCACGAGGAGAATATGTGCTGGGCACGGCAGTTCCCGCCTGTGTCCGGTCTCGTCCGGCGGCATCTTTCCAGATGCAGAGTTGTTTTTTCTGGATACGGCAGTCCTGCATATTACGGTCACGTCGTGTTATGCGTAGCCTGTGTGCGCCCGGGGTGGAGCAGCACGAGCTCAGAGACTCCTGGTACAGCGGCTCCGCTGGGCCCCGCCCCACGGCGCCTCACGCCACTACGTGCCGGCTCAGCCGTGACAGCTGCCCGCCCGCTGCTCTCGGTCAGGGATCCTGCGCCGCCCCTGCTCGGCACCGCCCGCTGCGGCGGGTGTCAGGCACCGGCCAGGCCGGGGCGGTTCTGCGGGGCGGAGCTGTGTAGGGGTGGGGGCGCCTTGCCAGCCGGCTTTCCGTGCCGGAAGTGGCCCTTGGGCGCGGGAGCGCTTCCGGGGCAGCGTCATCACTGTCACTCTCGCCCTCATCGCCGTGATCACCGTCATCATGACAACGCTCCGCGCCTTCACCTGCGACGACCTCTTCCGCTTCAACAACATGTGAGCGCTGGCTGTCCCCTCTCCCTGCCCCCGAGCCCCTGCACGCTTCCCCACCCCGCAGGGTTCTCGGGGGCGCCCCGCCGGCCGGCCGGGCCCGAGCCCGCGGTGAGCGCCCTTCTCTCTTCCCCCACAGCAATCTGGACCCGCTGACCGAGACCGTATCCTTCCTATCGGGGCAGGGGCGCGGGGTCGGGCGCGGGCTGCGCAGCCGTGGCAGCCGCAGTTGCTCCTTAACCGAGCGCCTAGTACGGGATTCCCTTCTACTTGCAGTATCTCGCCCACTGGCCCGAGTATTTCATCGTCGCCGAGGCGCCCGGCGGGGAGCTGATGGGTTACAGTGAGTGCCAGGTGTTCCGGCGGTAACGTCTCCCTTCGTTGCCTATTTCGGGGATTATAACGCGGGAGCTTTTCTTACTCTTCGCGTTTACGAAATATCCAACATGGAAGAGGAACGTTGTGTTGCATCTTCTCGTTCCTTAAAGGTCTTAAGGTATTACGCAGGAGTTGTGGCTGTAGCTTTCAGTTTGATAGTCCTAGCGCAGCGAGGACCCTGGGCTGTGGTAATGTCCACCCGTATTTGGTGAATGGGTATTTCTGTAATCTGAAATTAAGTCCCTATGCTCCCTACACACAGTCAGTAGAAGTGCTGGGCTTGTGTTTTGCATTGCCCTGTAAGGGAAAGTTCTGGGCCTGATGTAATTTGCTGTGGAATATTTGTGTTTTTCAGAAATCATGCCAAAGAGAACTGCGAGGAGGTGGGATGAGGCAGAGTAATGGTTTTTGCAGGGACCCAGGAAATAAAAGTATTTGACATACTAAAACTGAAAATATGTGTGCTGTTCAGAACGTTTCTCTTTATCCACCACACTTGCATCAGCAGTGACTGTGATATCTATAAAAGCACAGGGTGGAAGTGTGAATGTTCATTAATAAACTAACATTGGAAAGAAGAGAAACTAGACAAAAAACCCTCAAAACACCATTCCCACCTACACTTTTTTTTTTTTTTTTCCCTCTTTCCTTAAACACATTGTATTTGCAGGGCCTTAGCTTTCCATTGCCAGACTGGCACAGCTTCCCAGGGTCTATTCCCCCATAATCTCGAAAAGTCTGAATTAGTTGCTGGGATGGTAGTTTTGAGGTTCTAGCCCTCTGGTCCTCCTTTATTTTAGTGAGATCTTAAATTTTGGTTCAGTGAAAGACTTTTGAGAATTGCATAAAATTTGCGTTTAGAAGTCACCTCAAACAAGGAATTTGCAAACTTGTTTGATGTTTTTTTACAGTGGTTTAGAAACTGCTGTAATATTTGAGCAAAATGACATTTTTAGTGGCTGCTGAATAATAGAGTGAAAATGTAGACAACCCTGTTTTAGCCTTTACCACAACCATTGTAGTGTGCGTTTATCCATGCCTCAGTCCTTTTGTGAAGTTGTCTGGCTGCAGGCAGTGCATTGTTCCAAAGGTGCTGCTGCGCTGATATTTTGTATGTTCACAGTCATGGGCAAAGCCGAAGGCTCTGTGGCTAGGGAGGAATGGCATGGACACGTTACGGCTCTCTCTGTTGCACCAGAGTTTCGACGGCTGGGTTTGGCTGCTAAATTGATGGAGCTCCTAGAAGAAATTTCAGAAAAGTGAGTAGTATGTTTATCTTTAAATTTATTTTCTAAAATAAAATTTTAAGTAGTATTTCTACAGACATCTGTCCCCAGTGTACAGAGTTTTGCTTTACACGGTGTTCTGATTTTCTGAAATTCTTCATAGCTGGAGAAAAAGAGTTATGAAAGTTGCTTAGCAGTTTAAAATCTCAGGGTCTCTCTAAAATCTAACTTGCCAGAGTGAGGAGGATGTAGCCTGAATTCCAGTAGAGATACTCTGTAAAAGAACACTTCTTGACAGGAAAAGAGCTTTGTGAAACGTCAGCACTGTTTCCTGTAGGGCCTCCTCATTCAGTAACTGTGGGCTTTGTGCAATGCCCCTCAGGCACAATAATCCGGAACAAGTTTTGTACTGTAGAGGGCATCTTAGCTTACTTGCTGTCCAGTGTTTGGTTACTTGTGTCTGACAAGATTTAATTTAGTGTCAGATGAACCGACTGGGAAATGTCCTTAACTGATTCTGGTAGGGCAACAGATACCACTATGGTTGGTAAAATTGGAAAATAGAACGATGTTTTGAAAAATTTGCCTTGTGAATTTAGGGGTCTGTCATCTCCTGTTAGGCAACTGAATTCTGTAACTTATTCCACTCCTCCTAATCCAAGCAACATAAAATGTGGATTTTTTTTTTTTTAATCTTATCATATGGATTTAGGCCTGTGGGTGTGTTTAGCTTGTCATGTTTTTTCTGTTCAAATTTCTGGACCCACTGATTGGTGTGGAAGAGCCAAAATAAAACGAAAAATAAAACAAAATCCATGTCTATATTTGAATTTTCCCTTGGTAAAGGAGTGTATCTATTAGCATACTACATCATACTTGCTTTGGTTTCATTACAATTTATGCATTGTTACTTAGAAATACATTTACCTACAGTTCCTTAATGTGGTTTTGTTTGTTTGTTTTCCTCCCCTGCTAAAGAAAGGGTGGATTTTTTGTCGATCTCTTTGTGAGAGTATCAAATCAGGTTGCTGTAAATATGTATAAGCAACTAGGCTACAGTGTGTACCGGACAGTCTTAGAATACTACTCAGCTAGCAGTGGGGAGCCAGATGAAGATGCTTATGGTAAGTTCTTGTTCGGTCTCAAATTGAATGGAACGATTCTCGTGTTGAGGGTTCTTGGGCTTGTTTGTAAGACTATTATTATTTTCTGTTACATGAAACAATTTCCAATAGTTGCTTATTAATGGGATTTTTGTATCCTCCTTTAGATAACCTTTCCTAAAGATTATATCAGTTAGAAAACTTAATCTTGCCATTTACACATTTTGTGGCATCTCTGACAAAATCAACAGGAGGACAAGAATAAACAAGAAGGAATGACAGTTCTTTCTTCCTTTCATCCCACAACAGAGATTTGAAACTTTGTTTTTCTCAGATGTCTACCTTTAAAATAACAGTTGTCAGTGTTCTCTCAGCAATGGCAGAGAATTGGGTGACATTTTCAGTTTAAAAGGGAAGAAACATGGAAATTCAAGCATGTTAGTGTTAATGATGTTAACAAAAGTGAACTACCTTGTTCTTCCTCTTACTAGGTCCTTTTATTAATTATCCTCCCAAAGGATTACATGGCCAGGCTGTGTATCGTGTCTGTTCTTGCACTATTTAATATGTAATATTGTGAAATACAAGGGCTAGGATAGATACCTACCATTCCTGCATGTGACTTAAATCATATATTTGTCCCTTTAGCCTATAATTTGCTTTCCATTCAGCTGTTTCACACAGTGTTTTGTATCAGTTGATGTCACTGCCATTGAGCAACATTAAGGATATTAGTGTGTCCTGAAAAGAGCAACCAAGATGGTGAGCGGTCTCAAGGGCAAGATTTAGGAGGAGCAGCTGATGTCCATGAGTTTGTTCCACTTGAAGAAGAGAAAGCTTCCTCATCGCAGTCTATAGCATCCTCAACCAGGGCAGCAGAGGGGGTGTTGATCTCTCTCCAGCGACAGGACATGAGATGGAGCAAAGTTGCGTCAGGGAATGTTCAGACTGGACGTTAGAAGGCTCTTCACTTAGAGGGTGGTTGATAACTGAAATGATCTCTCCAGGAAAAGGGTCATGACACCAAGCCCATCAGAGTTCAAGGAATATCTGCACAAAGCTCCTAATCATACAGTATAATTTTAGGTAGTACTCTGTGGAACAGGGAGTTACATCTTTATGGGTCCCTTCAAACTTGAGGTAGTCTTATGATTGCAGGAAGTTTTCTTGATTAAAAATAATCTTATTTTAATGGAGAATAATGGAAACAATGACTCTGTTACTATTGTAAAAATTTTTTCCTTTTCCTGTAGATATGAGAAAAGCTCTTTCCAGAGATACAGAGAAGAAATCAGTTATACCTCTGCCTCATCCTGTGAGGCCAGAAGACATCGAGTAACTTTAAGCTGTGATTCTCATGCAATTTACTAAGTGTGAGGTTCCATCTCCTGTAACCCCCAGCAACTTACAGATGAGAAGTTCTAGTCTGAATGTTTTTCCCATAAAATACTAAAAAGCAATGCTGAGAAGCTGACATCAGACACTGCTTCTATTGGTAATGGCTGTAATACTGCCACACTTACTCTATTATTTTTTTTCGCATATTGGAGATTTGGAGACTATTAAAATGGAATTACCTCCTGTATGGCCTTTTCTTGGTTTTCTTGCCGCAGCTGGAATTTATTTCTCTTTCAGGAAGTGTCTCATTGTATAGTCTGCAATTTAACAGTTCTCAGGCCAGGTTAATTGTGGAAGAAGGCAGATGAAGTCAGGATCCTCAACTGGTATGCCCCAAACTCCTGCCAATCGCAGTTTACCAAATAACAAACCCTCAGGATACAAAAAGATCAGGTACAAAATTACCAAACTCCCAGCCTACAAAAATACCAAAAAACTCAGCCTACAAAAAGCTAGGTTCCAAAATACCAGAATAACCTTGTTTCAAAATAATAATAAAAAATCAAAATACTAAAGAAAATCAGGTTTCAAAATCACAGATTTTAAATACCAGAATTTTAACCTAACCCAAGTTGCAAAATACCAAAGTAACCTGGTTTCAAAATACCAGAACGGCAAGTTCAGAAATACCAAAATAACAGTTTCAAAACACTAGAATACCAAAATACTTCCATTTCAAAATACCAGAATATCAAGTTCCGAAATATCAGAATGACCCCATTTCAAAATATCAAACGGCAAAATATCAGTTTTCAGATCTCCTATATGGGTAAGATTCACAAACCCAAAAGAATGAAATGTTGTCAAAACAGGATCTGTGCATGGATATTTTTTTCCTCTGAAAAGCTTTCCTCTAATGACCATCAATACATGTATTTATTCTAGTTGTACAGCCAGGTGTAATAAAAATTTTACTTTAACAGCAAACACTTGAAGTAGTTTTCTGCTTAGTTTGTGTCTGTGAGAACTGGCATTTGGCCCAGAGACCTGGAATTGGGATCAGAGGATGGAGTTCACCCCTGAGAAAACCAGGCTAATTAATTGTGGTTCTGATGTGTTAGGCTATTGAATTCATGTATTTTAAGTATTGTTTAAATATAAACGAACACATTTTTAAAAAAGTACCATATATTAAAAAATATATACACAATAAAGAAGAAATATAAAATATGAAACGTCATTTCAAAAATATAAATAAATACTATTAAATGTTACCTATAATATAATGCATTGTATAATATATACATAGGTATAAATATAAAAGATAAATGATAATGATCAATATAAGTATTTAGAATATTGAAATTAGCACCAAGCAGCTCAAAAAAATTACACTAACAACCAACTTCAACTGCACCAAGCAGCTCAAAAAAACCCCCACAAAAACAAACTTTAACTGCACCAAGGAGCTCAAAAAATACCACATTAACAACTAACTTCAATTGCACCAAGCAGGTAAAAAAACCCGCACTGGCAACTAAGTTCACCCGCACCAAGCAGCTCAAAAAAAACCCCACACTAACAACTAACTTCAACTGCACCAAGCAGCTCAAGAACACACTCACTCCAGTCCCATCTTTTGCACAATGAGATCTTTTGTGAAATCCTGCAGACAGGGGATGCTATTCACCTGGGTGTACACAGTTTGTGGGAATTTCCCCTCGCTCCCCTGGCGCTCACCGCAGTGGTGTGCTGGGTGCGGCTGAGATGAGGGTCCTTCTCCTGGTACAAACTGGATAAACCTCCAACCCCTCTGTCAGGGTCCTGTCAGGGATGCCAATTTAATGTCAGGGTCTGCAAATGAATGCAGAGACCTGATGGTTCGTTTTAGGGCTCTCAGCAAAAGACACAGCAGGGGATAACTCACTTTGCTTAACCAGAAATGCACCTTTATGTATTCTAGTTGCACTACAAATTGCAAAGAAACTGAAAAAATCTAAGCAATAACCACTGCTTCTGTCCACCCATCCCTGCTCACCTCGCTCCACTCAACTTTACTGCAGACACCCAGCTTTATTTCCTAAAAACAAAGACAAAAACCAGGGACCTACCTGCTCAGGGGAACCCCCTCACCCAGGATGGGGCACACTGCCATGGATTTAATCCATCTGCATCTGAAACAAAGTTAAGACAAGTCAAAGTGCTGCAGGATAACTTGACAGCCCCAGACATCTCATCTCAATCCAGGAATACACCCTACAGTCCAACTGCAGCCCACAGTACAAATTTCAAGCCCCCAGGATTTCTCCTGTCACCCCTACACCCAGACTGAGCAGCAGGGCAGAGCAGCCCCAGGCCAAACCCACACCAACGCCTGGGACACAGGACACAACAAAGGAGGGGACACAGCAGGGACAGAAAGCTCTGGGCCACAAGAAGGACCACAAGGAGCCAGAGAAGTCAGAATGAGATGAGCGAGCTCAGAGCAAAGGCCAGCTGACCGGGCTCAGAGAAGCCTGCAGGAAGAAGATGCTAACATGATGACTGATGCCAAGAACAGCAA
>VZUI01002360.1:0-26838 GCA_013401135.1 Cettia cetti
GGAGTGGGGTGGAGCCTGTGGGATGGGGTGGGATGCAGGCTGTGGGATGGGGTGGGATGCAGGCTGTGGGATGGGGTGGGATGCAGGCTGTGGGATGGGGTGGGATGCAGCCCTGGTGCTGCCCTGCAGCCCGTGCTGTGGCTGCTGGCTCCTGGCCTGGGGCAGGTGTGAGCAGTGGCAGGAGAGGAGCAGGGCTGTGCTGGCATCTCCTCCTGGCTGTGGGAGCAGCCCTCGCTGCCAGCCCCTGCCCACACAGGACAGCTCCTGCTGCGTTTGGAGGGCAGCACTCACGGGCACAGGCTGCAGCTTGGCCTGCACACTTCAGGTGCCCAGGCCCCCTCCATCCCCTCTGTCCCAGCCCGGGGCTGCCCTCAGCCCCCTCTCCCCATGGAGAGGCCCGAGGATGTGGCCAAGGGCAGGCAGGACAGCCAGGGCAGGGCCAGTGTCCTTCTGGGGCTCCCTGCAGGCACGTTCAGCTGCAGAGGGGCTGGGTGTGCACTGAGGAATGGCTGTTTCCTCCGGGTCTTGCAGCAGGACAGACAGACAGACACTCAGAGGCTCCTGTTTTATCCCTGCTGGGCTGTACCCAGGGGATCAGCACCCTTGGGGTGACCCACAGGGAAGGCTGCCAAGGCTGAGGCTGGCAGGGTGACATCCTCACACCTCTGTTTTCTAGTTTAGAGATATTTCTTAACTGGCTTTTTATTGGGCATTTCCACCCCTGTTCCTGGGACCAGGGGCTCAGAGCAAAACCCTGCAGGGGTGAAATCCAGGGAAAGATGCTGTGTGAGGACATGGCACAGCCTCCTTTCCTCAGGCTCAGTTCTGTGAGGGACAATGGTTCACACAGCAGCGTGAAAGGAGGACCTGAAAGGTTTGGGTGGCACCTTGTTCCCCCAAAACAGATCTGTGGGCAGCACTGGCAGGAGGGCAAGGCTTGAACCCCCCTTCCTGCAAGCCAGCCCCAAAGGCTGTCCCAGTGCCACCTCCTGCTGTCCCTGAGCTCACAGGAGCTGGCCCGGGGCAGGAGCAGGGAGATTTGGGGTGGGGTGGTCCTGGGGGTGCTGCTGTCCTGCCTGGTTGCATAAGCCTGGCAGCCATGGGAGGTGAAATGGGATTGGGAGGGATTACAAGGAACAGGCTCAGGCTGCTTGATTCTTGTTTCTAAAAGGAGCTCTTAAGCTGCTGTTGTTTTCCCAGCACTTTGGATTAGGGCTGAACCTCATGGGGTGGCCCCCAGGCTCCCCACAGGGACCCCCAAACACCACAGGCTCCCCACCAGCCTGGGGTCTGTCTGTGAGTGCCAAGCACGAGAGGAAAAAAAGGGCTGGGGGTGACCACCCCTCCCTGGGTACCCCCAAACCTCCCCCATCCCCTCCCTCAGCCCCAGTTAGGCACAGGGTGAGTGGGGCTCAGCCTGACCCCACACGTGATGGGGTTTGGTGCCCCCAGGGCAGCCCCAGCAGGCCCTGGGGTGCTACAGGGGGGACCCTGGGGTCTCACCATCACCAATATCCCCTTTCTTGCAGAGATTATGCACGATGTGATCCGGAAGGTGAAGAAGAAGGGGGAATGGAAGGTGAGCACCAAACCCAGGGAGGGGACAGGGAAAGGGGCAGGGAAAGGGGCAGGGTGGGGAAGGTCCTGCTGTGCCCCCAGCTCACGGGGTGCTCATGGGGTGCTCACGGGGTGCAGGGTGCTCACAGGGAGCTCACAGGGTGTGGAGTGCTCACGGGGTGCTCACAGGGTGCTCACAGGGAGCTCACAGGGTGTGGAGTGCTCACAGGGTGCAGGGTGCTCACAGGGTGCAGGGTGCTCACGGAGAGCTCACAGGGTGCTCACAGGGAGCTCACAGAATGCAGGGTGCTCACAGGGAGCTCACGGGGTGCTCACCTGTCCCCAGGTGCTGGTGGTGGACCAGCTGAGCATGCGCATGCTCTCGTCCTGCTGCAAGATGACCGACATCATGACAGAGGGCATAACCAGTGAGTACCCCCTGCTGCCTCCCGCATTCCCTGGGGCAGGGGCTGAACCCCCCTCTGCACCAGGACACCCCCAAAGGCCTCTCCAGGCTGGCACAGGGTGGTTGCACAGCCCCTGCCTGCCCTCTCCCACTTGGGATGGGGCCGCTCCCATCGGCATGGGTGGCTCCTGGGCTGCAGTTCCACAGGTCCCTCCTTGCTGCTGGGGCTGGAGCAGCCACAACACCTTGTCTCCTGCAGTCCTTCAGTTCCAGGAGGGGACCAGGGGTTGGTTTTTATCAGCCTGATAACCAAACAGCTCCCTGCAGCACTTGGGAAGGAGAAGGAAATCCCAGGCTGGGAGCTGGGAGGGGCTGGGGTTGGTGGGATTTTGTCTGGTACAGGCAGAGCTTCATCCTCAGGTGAGGGGGGATGTGAGGAGGAACCAAGGGAAGAGCAGCACAGACAGATCCATGGCCCCTGGGGCCTGGCCAGGTGCCCACAGCTCCAGCAGGGGCCACGGTGCTGGGATGGGGTGGGCAGGGGTGCCCCAGCTCCTGGGTGGGCAGGGTCGAGTGTCTGGGGGTGTTTTGGATGTGGAGGGGCTGCCATGGGGCATCCAAGGGCCATGGGATATCCAGCACCGTGGGCTGTCTAACCTCCCTGCCTGCCTGAGTGCCCTGATGGCTGTTTTCCCTGTTTTCCCCCAAGTTGTGGAGGACATCAACAAGCGCCGGGAGCCGCTGCCCAGCCTGGAGGCCGTGTACCTCATCACCCCCTCCGAGAAGGTGAGGGGACACGGGGACACAGGGGGCTGCTGGGGTGGGCGGCTGTGCCCCTGGGGAGCGTCCTGCCCGTGGGGCCGCTGGTGCCAGCAGGGGGGTGGGACCCCAGAGCTTGCCCTGAGGCAGGAGGGAGGCCCTCAGTGCCGTCCTGCCCAGCCCAGCTGCCCCCTCTCTCTTCCAGTCCATCCACTCCCTCATCAACGACTTCAAGGATCCCCCCACCTCCAAGTACAGAGCTGCCCACGTCTTCTTCACGGACTGTGAGTACCTGAGGGGAGGGACAGTCCCTGAGGCGGTGCCAGCAGGTGGGGAGGGATGAGGGATGAAGAGATGCTGAGCACCCCCCTCCTGCTCCCCTCCCTTGCAGCCTGTCCTGACGCCCTCTTCAACGAGCTGGTGAAATCCCGCGCCGCCAAGGTCATCAAAACCCTGACAGAGATCAACATTGCCTTCCTCCCTTCCGAGTCCCAGGTGAGCTGGGCGGGGCTGGGCCGGGGGTGGGACAGCCAGGGGCTGCTGCAGGTCCCTCTCCAGCCCATCAGGGCTTGTGTAACAGCCCTGCAGCCCCAGCTGGCTCCTTGCTCTGCCTCCCCTCTCCTGAGGTGACTCCCGGGCTGATCCCGCCGGGGATTTAGCGGGTGCTGTGCCTTGGCCCCGTGCCCACAGCTGTGCTGGCCAGCTCTGCCACCAGCCAAGGACGCCAGGGAGCTGGCCCTGGGCCATCTGCCCCTGCTGGGGACAAAGGGACCAGGGGACAGACAGTGCCTTGGTGCCATTAACCCTTCAATCCTCAGCATTCCTAGGGAGTGACCTCTTGGCATCTCCACGTGGTTTTTACTGGGGGCACAGCTGGGGAACAGTGTGTTTCTGCTTGTCCCCAGGAATCTGCTTCCCTGCCTGGGAGCAGGTGACTGCTGAGGGCAGGGGTCTTCTGCCTCCTCTGCTCAGCTGGGAGGAACACATGGATAGGGATCCTGCCATGGAGCTGGAGATTCTGAGGGACGCCCTGAGCATCCCTGAGCTCAGCTGCTTGCCCAGGCTCCGCTGGGTCCATCTGGGCACGAATCTGGTTTGCAAACCCAGCTGGGGTGGGGCTGCTCCCCTCTGACCCCTCCCTCTGCACCCCCAGGTTTATTCTCTGGATTCGGCCGACTCCTTCCAAAGCTTTTACAGCCCACACAAGGCGCAGATGAAGAACCCGATCCTGGAGCGCCTGGCAGAGCAGATTGCCACGCTCTGTGCCACCCTGAAGGAGTACCCAGCTGTGCGGTACCGCGGGTAAGGCCAGCCTGGGCATCGCTGCTGCGGCCAGTGCTGCCCAGAGCCGGGGATGGACGGGCTGCTGGCGTGGACAGACAGCCCTGCTCGGTGTCAGCAGGCTCAGAGCTGGTGATCTGGGGAGCAGAGGGGGTTGGGATCCTGTGGGTCTCATATTTCTGAGTCTGTAAGGGTTTTCAGCCTGTCAGCAGCTGATTTCCTTCTCATGAGAAGAATTCTTGCGAGTTCTTCCTTCAAGGACAAATCCATGGAGATAACCATAACATTTCTGAGTTTCTCACAACAGCCCTCTCCCAGGTGTTGTTTCTGTTATTTAACCAATGGAGAGAGGTGTCCATTCTACAGACCAATCATGCTTTCTTAGCACAGCATGTTATAAAAGGCTGGGTGAATTGAAAACAAAAGCCTTCTGAATTGTTCTGCTACCTTGGAGTCAAGGTCTTTATTGCATGTCCAACAGCGACAGGATCCTAAAATTCAAGTGGCACCAAGGCACAGGGGAGCTCGTTGAGGAGAGGTGGGAGCGAGCAACAAAACCTGCTCGGGTCCCTGCTCTCCCGTGAGCCAGGGGTGTTGCACAGGGGAGCCAACATCTCCTCCCCATGCCCTGCCCTGCGGGCTGAGCTGCCCCGTGCCTCCCCCAGGGATTACAAGGACAATGCCATGCTGGCACAGCTCATCCAGGACAAGCTGGACGCCTACAAGGCCGATGACCCCACCATGGGCGAGGTGAGCGCTGCCGGCAGCCCCGGGGGAGGGTGCTGGGGGTGCCGACGTCCCTGTGGCAGCCACAGAGGCTGAGTGGAGCCCCCAGAGCAGCCCCCTGAGCACCCGTGGGGCTGAGGGAGCCCCAGGGCGGCGCTGATGGCTGTGCTGTGTCCGCAGGGGCCGGACAAGGCTCGCTCCCAGCTCCTCATCCTGGACCGTGGCTTTGACCCCGCGTCCCCGGTGCTGCACGAACTGACCTTCCAGGCCATGAGCTACGACCTGCTGCCCATCGAGAACGACGTCTACAAGTGAGTGCAGGGCTGCCCTCCCCACCCCTGTGGCACCCCCAGGCAGGCCTGAGCAGGAGCTGGGAGCTCAGCATCCCCCATCCATCACAGCTCCTCCATCGGGGGCACCGGTGCTGCACTCTGGTGGGCAGGGCTGGGGCAGAAAAGGCTTTTCCAGCTTTCAGCCCCTTCCCAGCATTTAGGAGTTGAAGGGGTACAGGAAGGGAGGAGGTCAATCCCAGCTGAAATCACTTTGCTGCTGGCACAGCCAAGGAGAGCCCTGGTGTCCCCCAGCCCCCTAAACCCAGCAGCGAGGGCACCGTGTGTCCCCAGCCCCGTCCCCCAGTGACATCTGTGCCCCCGTCCCAGGTACGAGACGAGTGGCATTGGCGAGGCCCGGATCAAGGAGGTTCTCCTGGACGAGGATGACGACCTGTGGGTCACCCTGCGCCACAAACACATCGCCGAGGTGTCCCAGTGAGTGGCCCTGGGGCCGGCCTGCTGCCTGGGTGGGACACTGGGTGGCACTGCCACCCACCCCGCTGGGAGGGTTCCCTCCCCACTCACAGCTCTGCCCTCCTCCTCTCTGCAGGGAGGTGACCCGGTCCCTGAAGGAGTTTTCTTCCAGCAAGAGGATGAACACGGGTGACAAGGTGACCTGATGCCTCCACCGAGCTGGGGACGGGCTCAGCCAGGGTGGGGTCTCCTGGGGACACCTTGCCAAGGTTCCTGGTGGGGGAGATGGCTGTGGGGTGCCAGCCCCGCACCTGGGGGTGGAAAGTGGGGTGCTCTGGAAGAGCTCTGCACACAGGGATCAGTTTGCCTGCAGTACAGGGCCCCTGCACCGCCCACAGCAGCTGCTCTGTCCCCATTCCCTGAGCTGGTGGCAGGGAGAGCACCCTGGTGGCAGTAGGATGTGAAAGTGGCCAGGAGCTGAAAGGACCATCTGTGCCCCAGCCAGGCTCCCAGAGGGGGATCCTCAGGTGGTTTCTCCCCACCACACCCCAGTTTGCAGAGCTGCAGACCCCTCCTGCCTCTCAGCTTCAGGGGAGGAGACCTGGCAGTGGCACATCAGGTGTCACCAGACCCCCACGGGGGGCTCGTGGGGGGGCAGAAGTCTTTGGCAGGCTCATCCCCTCTGTGCTCATGGCCCCCAGTTCCCTGAGGGTGAGTGACCATGTCCCCTTCCCTCACAGACCACCATGAGGGACCTGTCCCAGATGCTGAAGAAGATGCCACAGTACCAGAAGGAGCTCAGCAAGGTACAGGGAGGGGACATCGTGTGTGCAGTGACTGAGGCCACCCTGGGAGGTGGCAGCTCTCCCCTGGCCGTGGGTGGTGGCACAGGGACCCTCAGCTGCTGCCAGCACTGCAGAGGTGACCACTCTTGTGTCCCCAGTACTCCACCCACCTGCACCTGGCTGAGGACTGCATGAAGCACTACCAGGGCACTGTGGACAAGCTCTGCCGAGTTGAACAGGTACCAAACGACTCCCCCAGCCCCACATTCCCACAGGAACCTGGGGGGCTGCAGCTCCACCCTCCCAGGATGCAGTGGGGATGAGCACGTGCTCCCCACAGGACCTGGCCATGGGCACCGATGCTGAAGGCGAGAAGATCAAGGACCCCATGAGGGCCATTGTCCCCATCCTGCTGGATGGCAACGTCAGCACCTACGACAAGATCCGCATCATCCTGCTCTACATCTTCCTGAAGAACGGTGAGGAGGGGCAGGGCTGCAGCAGAGCCAGGTTTGGCCAGGACCACCCAGCTGGGAAAAGCCCTCCCTGAGCAGGCTGAGTGTCCTGAGGTGGCAGCAGAGGTGTCCCCTCGCTGAGACATTCCTGAGGAGAACACGCCCCGATTGCATTCCCAGGAATCACCGAGGAGAACCTGAACAAGCTGATCCAGCACGCCCAGATCCCGGCAGAGGACAGCGAGATCATCACCAACATGGCCCACCTCGGGGTGCCCATCATCACAGACGTGAGTGTCCCCCTGGCCCCAGCCCTGCCCCCCTGCCGCTGCAGCCGTGTCCCCGCGGGGTGGCCGGGGGGGTGTCCCTGGGGGTGTCCCTGGGGGTGTCCCTGGGGGTGTCCCTGCGGGGTGTCCCTGGGGTGTCCCTGGGGTGTCCCCGGGGCTGCAGAGCCTCAGGGTGTCCCTGTGCTCCGTGCCCAGTCCACGCTGCGCCGCCGGAGCAAGCCGGAGCGCAAGGAGCGCATCAGCGAGCAGACCTACCAGCTGTCCCGGTGGACCCCCGTGATCAAGGACATCATGGAGGTGAGCCAGCGACCAGCACTGGCCTGGGGGCAGAGCAGGGACTTCCAGAGCTGCCAGGAAGGGACCTGCAAAGAGCTGGATGCTCCCAGCCCAGACCCTGACAGCTCTGTGAGCACGTGTGCTCCGGGCTGCTCCCTGCCTGGGGTTGCAGCATGGTTGGGATATTTTGGGAGGCTTTCCCGGCCTCCATGAGCGTGCTGGCCCCAGGTGGGATGCACAGAATCATGGGATGTGCTGAGTTCGAAGGGATCCCCAGGATCATCAAATCCAGCCCCTGTCCCTGCCCAGAGCCCCACCAACCCCAGCCTGGGCACCCCTGGCAGCGCTGTCCAAAGGCTCCTGGAGCTCTGGCAGCCTCGGGGCCGTGCCCATTCCCTGGGGAGCCTGGGCAGTGCCAGCAGCCTCTGGGGGAAGAACCTTGCCCTGCTCTGCAGCCTGAGCCTGCCCTGGCTCCTGTCCCTGTCCCAGAGCAGAGATCAGTGCCTGCACCTTTCCCTCATGAGGAAGTTTCAGACTGCAGAGAGGTCTCCTCTGAGTCTTCATGGCCCAGTCCAAATGCAGTAACAACTTGCCTGGTTGTGTGTGTGCCATCATGGCCACCAAGGCTGGGTGGCCTTGTCACAGCCTTGCCCGTGTCCCAGCAGAGCCAGGGGCGGGCATGGCTCTGTGGAGCAGTGTCTGTGTCCTCAGGAGCTGTCCCAGAGGCTCTGCACTGGGATAGCTTGGGCAGTTCAGTGCTGCCTCTGCCCTCAGACCAGCAGAGCCGCAGCTCCCTCGGGGCCCAAAAGCAGAGAGCTCATGTTTTCCTTTGTCACATCCCCCCCGGGGTGGCTTCACCCCCAGGACACCCCTCAGCCTCACCCCCGGGGCAGCAGCACCTCAGCAAGGTCTCCCAGGTGTCACTGACCCCCCACCACGGGTGAAGCAGCAGCGGGTCCCTGGTGCTGGGGGGATCCCAGGGCTGAAACCTCCAGCTCAGTGCCTGCTCCTGAGCTTCTCAGGAGGGGAATCCTGGGCACGGCCCTCCAGAGGGGCTGTGGGGGCAGGGGCTGTGCCTGGCTCCTCGCTGAGCCCGGGCCCCTGGCTCTGTGTCCCCAGGATGCCATCGATGACAAGCTGGACACCAAGCACTACCCGTACATCTCCACCCGCTCCTCCGCCTCCTTCAGCACCACTGCCGTCAGGTGCGTGCCCCTGCTCCCTGAGCATCCCCCCGGGCCTGTCAGCATCCATCCCACTGTCAGCATCCAGCCCACCCATCCATGGACCCGGCAGCAGGTCTGGGAGCAGCCCAGAGGGCATTCAGCCATCCCTGTGCCTCAGCTTCCCCTCAGGCACTTCATGTCTCCGTTCCCTTGAGGCACCCCAGGTCTCAGTTTCCCTGCAGGCAGCCTGTGCCTCTGCATCCCTGTAGGAATCCCTTGTCCCAGTTTCCTTCAGCCACCCTCTACTTCTGTTTCCCTTTAGGAATCCCATGCCTCGGTTTCCCTGTAGGAATCCCATGCCTCAGTTTCCCTGTAGGAATCCCATGCCTCAGTTTCCCTTTGGACACGTGGTGCCTCAGTTTCCCTCCAGGCATCCCGTGCCTCAGTTTCCCTCCCTATAACAGCGAGCAGCACTCGTGGCTGGAACCCTGGGCTTGACCTGCTGTAGCAGCAGCGTCTGTGTGATTTAATTGAGATGTGGCGCCTCCTGCCCGTCCTTCACCCTCCTCTTCCTCTCCCCAGTGCCCGCTACGGCCACTGGCACAAGAACAAGGCCCCCGGCGAGTACCGGAGCGGGCCCCGCCTCATCATCTTCATCCTGGGCGGGGTGAGCATGAACGAGATGCGCTGCGCCTACGAGGTGACACAAGCCAGCGGCAAGTGGGAGGTGCTAATAGGTGAGTGGTGCCGCCGGGCTGGCCCCTCCCGCTGCCTGCTCATCCCACCTCCATCCCGCCAATTCCGGGCTCCAGGCGCCGCGGGAGCTGGAGCTCTGCGGAAAGGTTTTCTCCGGGCATCTCTTGTCAGCCCTGTGTGCCCTCCCTTCCCCGTTCCCCGTCTGGGTTGCGTCGCTCCAACATCCTCATTTTTGCTTCCATTTTTTGAAGTCTCCTGGCTGGTTTTGGCTGAGCAGGGCTGGGTGACAGGGGAGGTCTGGCAGCTCGGATTGCTCCTCGGTTTTGGGGTCATTACAGGAAGAAAAGTGCAAAATAAAGAGGGGTGTGAAGAGGAACCAGGTTTCTCAGTTGCACAAGACGTGGTCAGGGTCAGGTGCCATCTCTGCTCCCAGGGGAGCCCTGAGTCAGGCACGGGGGACACAGTGGAGGCTGTACCAGGTGTTAGTGAGGAGCTGTTGTGTCCCTGCCATTCCCCGGGGAAGCACAGCCTGGACACTCACTCACCTTGCAGGGCACGGGCAGGTGTCCTTTACCATCTCATCTGCTGCCCTGGATGCCTGGTGGAGCCTGTCCCCAGCATCTCTTCTGCTCCTTGGGAGCAGCATCCCAGTCTCCATCACCTCCTGCTGCCCCGGCTGTGTCCCTGTCCCCGGACGCCCGTGCCAGCTCCATCCTGCCTGTCACCCGCCTCATCCCGCCTCTCTCCAGGGTCCATCCCCTGCATGGCCACAAGCTCCAGGCTCCACCCGCCTCCTTCCTGTTCCTGCCCCCGGAGCGGCTGCTGGTGGCGCGGGGGAGCCTCGGCGCAGCCCTCAGCCCCGCTCTGTTCTCCCGCAGGTTCTACTCACATTCTCACTCCCACCAAATTTCTCATGGACCTGAGGCACCCCGACTTCAGGGACTCCACTAGGGTATCATTTGAGGATCAGGCTCCAGCAATGGAGTGAGCCAAAGAAACCAAGTAAAGGCAGCTTACTAATGAAAAAGAAACTCTTCCTCCCCGAAGGGTTTTCTTTGATTCTTCCGTTCCTCCTTTTTTTAATTGTTTTGGGGTTTCTCGGGCTCTCCGATCAGAAAATGCTTGCGGTTCCTCCGAGCGGGTGGAAAAGCATCCGGCGCCGCTCCATCATCCCTCAGCCATGTCCCCTGGCGGCTCCTTCATGCCATGAGCTCCCCCTCGCCAGGCCCGGAGGGGTCGGGGTCCTGCCTGCCCCACAGAGGCGTCCCAGGGCCGGGCAGGGGCACGGAGCTCCCGGTGCTGCCCTGGGGGCGGCTGGAGCGGGGCTGGGGGAGAGGGGCAGCAGTGAGACCCCAGCACTCGTCCTGCTCCATCCCCCGGGCCGGGCACTGCTGGCAGCCCCAGCTCTGGGGCACCCTGGGGCTGGAATCCCCCCAGGTCAGGTTTGCTCTTGGATAGGCAGGAGACTCCTGACGGTGCAGAGCCCCAAACCCTGCTCTGGGGTTCAGCTCCTGCTGGTTTCACCAGTGAGTGCCACCCTGGCGTCCCCCGTGTGCAGTCCAGGGTGGCTGTGGGGCTGAGCCAGTGTGGGCAGCATGGTGGGAGCCCCCTGGCACCGTGCTGGGGGACCCCCGAGCGAGGGGCAGCAGGCAGAGAGAGCCTTTTGTTTCCCTTGTCCCCTGCCACCCCTTCCGGGCACCGCTCTGTCCCCAGGCTGCTCCGTGCAGTTTGGGGGACCTGGGGAAGGTCCCTCCACGCCAGCTGTTCCTGCATCCCCCACCCCTGCACCCCCCAGCGCCTCCTGCATCCCCCGTGGGTCCTGCAGTGACCCCAGTGCCACAACCCCCCTGCCGCGGCACCCCCCGGCCCCGCCTCATCCCTCCAGCTCCATCCCTCGCCTCCATTCCTCCTCCTCCGTCCTTTTCCCGTTCTCCACGCCCCCAAACCCCCGCCCCGGCCCCACAGGCTGCATTTCCTCGCAAGCATTTCCCGCGGCGCGGGGCCGGCGCCGCCAGGTAAGGGGGACCCGGGACAGCGGGGACAGCGGCCGGGGCGCAGCGGGGAGGTCCCAAAGCCATCGCTGATCCCCTTGCACCCCTTCTCTGCTCCCACAGGCTCCACGCACATCCTCACCCCACAGAAACTGCTGGACACGCTGAAGAAACTCAATAAAACAGAGGAAGAGAGCAGCAGTTAAAAGGAAATGCTGTCACCACTCGATGCCGACCCACGTCCCCGCCGGGCGCCCGGCCCTGGGTGCCACCCTGCACCCAGTGGGCCCAGCTTCTCTCTTGTTCTTGTGTTGACCCCCCTCTCCCCTCCCAGCACCTCCCCCATCTCATTTTATCCACAGGGAGGGGATAACAGCCAAAAAAATTAATAATATATATATATATTAAGAAAATGGATGCATTGTGTTTAAGAGAAAAAGGAAAAAAAAAATTCTATATATTTGTAGCTGCAGCTGTGGAAAGCACCCAGGAGCTCATTGCTGAGTAACCATCTGCCCATTGCTAGTGAATATGGTGGGGAAAATGACAGAAAAACACTTTTTTGGGGGAATGCTCCTCATTGGGATCTTGTGTGGACGGGAGGACAGATGGACAGACACCCCACACCGCTCCAGGCAGGCGTTGGGCTGGTACCACCATCAGTCCCATGGCTTTTGGGGTGGTGGCTGCTCCTGCCAGATGTGCATGCCAACATCTGGATGGGAATTTGGCATGGGGGTGGTGTGGGAGTGCAGCCAGGACGCTTCGCACCGTGGTAATTCCCATGTGAAAAGGGACCAAACCGGTCAAACTGGGAGCTGGGGCCTGTCTGCTTGCACAGCCCTGCTGCAGCCCTGCCTCCCTCTCTGGGAATTCCTTCAAAAAATATATATATATATAAAATAAAAAGCTATTTTATATATATATCTCTGTGTTATCTCTCCATGGATACCTCTCTCCATCCCTCCCCACGGGAGCTCGGTGCCCGTGCCCAGCTCCGCTCATGTCCAGTGGTGAAGCGTTTCTGAGCGTGCCGTCACCCTGAGGCGCCCCAAAACCCCCCTGGGCCCTCCCCAAAAACCCCCTGGGGCCCCCCAAACCCTCCAGGCCCCCCCAAACCCTCTGGACTCTGTGTATATTAATGACTGTGTCTTGTGACGTTCTTACGAGCTTGGTGTATAGTGATTTCCCCCAAACCTGATTTTAGTTGGGTTTTTATTTGACACCCCTGGATTGCCCCCTCTCCCTTGCCATTAGATGCACTGCAATATTTTGGGGTCTATGGTTTTGTTCTCTTCCCCCTGAAGGCTGTGAGCCCCCTTTTCCTTCCCTAAAATTGCTCTTTCTTGCCTCGTTGGTGGTTAGCCCCCCCTTTTCCCTTCCCGTCTGCTCCTTGCCCATAAAGTTAAATATATATTTTTAGGGCAAAGGCTGTATCATTGCACTGATATTTGTTGGTTCTCCCCTCGGTCTCCCAGCCTGTTTCTGTTCCTCTTTGGTTTAGCAATGCAAATGCTTCAGGATCTTGTATGTTGGACATTATTATTATTTTTTTTTCTGTTACAGTTATTTATATAAAAAATAATTTATCAAAAAGGAAAACTTTAAAAAAAATAATCTAGTCTGTCTTGGAACTTGTTTACCTTGAAATTACTGGAATCTAAATGTTTGAAAGTGTTGAAGCACAAACATGTATCATCTCTGTATATCTGTTCTTCTGTACTAAAGCACTCGAGTGACTAAATAAAAGCGATCTCCATCCCTAGTGCAACTGGGGCTGTGCTGTGCTGCTCCCTCAGGGCCAGGAAAACAGGGAGAAGGCATGGGAAAATATTCCATCCAACCCCAAGGGAGGGCTCCTGGTGTGGTGATGCCAAACCTCCCCCTCGGAGTGGCTTTGGGAAGGAAAATTAGCACACGAGTCGTTCAACTGTGTTTATTTCCTTCAAAAATAGGTGATTTCTTCGTACAAAATATCACCCCAGTGGCTCTGCTGGGCGTTAAAAAATAGGGGATGAGGAAAACAACCGGATCATTTGGTCCTGGCTACTGCATTTGGGATAATTGACCACACTTTCCACAGGCTCCCAGCGCGCCCTGGCTGGGCTGGGGGAGGTCACAGCTTCCAGCTTGGGGCACAGGCAAACCAGAGACACATAAAACCTCTTTAAAATCCCCCAAACCTCTTTAAAATCCCCCAAACCTAGCCCTCTCACCCCCCAAAAAGGAGGAGGGGACAGCCCCATTCCCAGCCCCTCTGGGCTCATGTCAGGATCAGGCCCAGCAGGAGCTTGGGAGGCTCCAGACCTGACCCCTCCCTCCACATCTGGGTATTTGTACAACCAAGAAAAGCAAAAATAAATACATTTGACACTGGCACTTCAGGTAGGTACTATGGATAAACACAGGCTGAGGTGCTGGGGGCGGAGCACGGGGTTTGGCTGGACCCATCCCAGAAAAAGCTGCCCCAATCACATCCTTTTCCCTAAAAAACAGGCATTAACTCCTTAGAAACAGCTGGGAGGAACAGGGGCTCCACAGACCTCACACCTGCTTTGGTCTCAGCAGGTGACTGTCCCTCTACCAGCCCAGATTCCCTGAGGATCCCAGGGGGGAAACCTCAAATCCTTCATTTTATTTTCTGCCCGGATGATGCTGCGGGCAGCCACATCCAGGGATGACCAGAAAAACCCCACAAATGCCCTCAGGGTTGTGCTGGAAATGCAAACCAGAATATTTATATATATGTATCTGTAGAAAGATATATCTATAGAATCAGATACAGATCTGTACATGCACAGATCTATTTCTATCTGTCTCTCTAGATACAGACATATAACTAAATATAGATATGCCTATATCTAGATATATCCATTTATAGATACACATATATCACAGACACACATTATAGATCATCAATCAACACTCAAAAGAGTGATTTAGCTGCTTACTAGCTAAAAAAAAAAAATCACATAAAAACCACCAAAAAAGGTAAGTTTCCCCAGGGAGGATCCTGCTGGGTTCAAGTCCAAGGGCACAGGGCACAGCCCCCTGAGGAGGCCTAAGGGTTGGGAAAGGGTTGGAATTGGGAATCCCGGGGAATCCCAGGGATTTCTGCCCACACAGGCACAGAGGTAAACACAGCTGCCAAGGGGGCTCGACCCTCACCAGGCCGGAGCAGCCCCAGAAGTGCTCAGGGGGGGTGGCCACCGCCCCGGGGGGACACAGGGCCACCCCGTTGGTCCCAGGGGATGGTGCTGGGGAGGGCTGGACGCTCCTGCCCACGCCTTCCCCCTCCTGCAGCTCGGGGGGTCCTGAAGCCGGACAGACAGACGGACAAGCCATGCAGGGAGAGCGGGACGGGGCTGGCAGCCAGGGCAGGAGACACCGCCAGATTTGGAAGGGAGCACCCAGAGCAGGGACTGTGCGAGGGGGCCCATCCTCCTCCTCCTCCTCCTCCTCGTGGCAGGGAGGGGTTGGAGGAGCCCGCGGCCCCTCAGAAGAGGCAGGAGCGGCGCAGGCCCCGCGCCCGGCCCAGCTCTGCGGCCAGCGCCCGGCTCATGCGGGTGGTGGTCAGCCTGACGCTCTGGGCAGCCTCCACAGCCCTCCTCAGCGACCAGTTCAGCTCCTCCAGCTCCTCCAGCTCCAGGCTCAGGCAGCGGGGGTGGCCCTGGGGCCGGCGGGGACGCTCTGCCCGCCGGGGCCCCGCGGTGGCACCCAGGGGGACCGCGGGCAGGGCTGGGGCTGAGGTAGGAACTGCTGGGGGGCAGTAGCTGCAGGGAGAAGGGACAGGGGCTCAGTGCTGCTCACTGGCTGTGCCCCCACGGGGCTCTGTGTCCCCCCACGGGGCTCTGTGCCCCCACGGGGCTCTGTGTCCCCCCACGGGGCTCTGTGCCCCCCCATGGGGCTCTGTGCCCCCCCACGGGGCTCTGTGTCCCCCCCACGGGGCTCTGTGCCCCCACTCCACCTCGTTTCCACCCCTCTCCTCCATCTCCTCCATGCCCACCCCACAGCACCGCCCCCTAAACACAGCCCCCCCGCCCCCAAAGGAGCTGGTAGCTGTGTCACCCCACTGCCACGGGCAAACCAGCGGATCCCTGAGGTGGGGACAGCCCCTCCAGGGTTCCCCCGGGGGATGCTGACCCCTCCCTGAGCCCCCTCCCAGCCCCAGGGCATCCTTACAGCACGGAGGGCACGTAAGGCACGAGGGGAATGGGTGCCAGGCAGACGGCAGTGGTGGCAGCAGGGGTGGCTGCCAAGTACCAAATTCCGGGTTGCTCCGGCTTCTCGGCTCCAGTGTGGGGGCCTGGGGGACAGGAGCCACCAGGGCCACGCTCTGCTGCAGGGAGGAAGGTGGTTAGGTGTCCCCAGGGAGGTTAGGTGACCCAGGGTGGTGGGTTAGGTGTCCCTAGGGGGGTTAGGTGCCCCCAGGGGGGTTGGTTAGGTGTCCCCAGGGTGGTTGGTTAGGTGTCCCCAGGGTGGTTGGTGTCCCCAGGGTGGTTGGTTAGGTGTCCCCAGGGGGGTTAGGTGTCCCAGGGTGGTGGGTTAGGTGCCCCCAGGGGGGTTGGTTAGGTGTCCCCAGGGGGGTGGGTTAGGTGTCCCCAGGGGGGTGGGTTAGGTGTCCCCAGGCATTCACATCGAGTGGCAGCCCCAGGTGACATCACCCCCTGTGCCACTGCTGGGTGGGGACAGTCCCCAAGCATTGTCAGGGGGCTGAGGTCGTTCCTTGTCCCTCCCCCCAGCCCCCAGGCAGGCAGGAGCTGTGCCAGGCACGTGTCACTCTTGTCACCCACCGTGTGTGGCCCTGTCCCCTCTGCCCGGTGCAGAGGGGCCCATGGGTGCCCGGCAGGTGGGGCAGGACGTGCTCCTTGGGGTGCTGTGCTGGGGCTGCCGGGGGGCATCACCTCCCCCAAATCCAGCTGTGGAGAGAGGGAGGAAATCGGGGACGCCCGGTGCAGGGGCAGCCAGGGATGTTTGGGAAGAGCTGAGTGGTTTTGGGGGGGCTGATGAGATGGGAACCGGGGGCTTTCCCTGCAGGGAGAGGGAGATCTGCAAAGGTGAGCTCTGCACTGGCACCTGGGACAGGGGAGGGACAGGTGACACTGCTCCTGGTGACACCAGGAATCCCAGGGAATCCCAGGAACCCCAGGGAATCCCAGGAACCCCAGGGAACCCCAGGGAATCCCAGGGAATCCCAGGAACCCCAGGGAATCCCAGGAACCCCAGGGAACCCCAGGAACCCCAGGGAATCCCAGGTGTTTCTGCCCACAAGGCACAGACAAAGATGCCGAGGGGGGCTTCACCTCTGCAGGACCCCCACGAGGTCAGGGCACCCCCAGAGCTTGGTGCCCTTGGGGGACAGCGGGGTCTGGCCAAGGGACAGTGGGGACAGCCTCAGGCCATGAGGAATGGGATTGTCTGTCCCCTCCCTAAGCCTCTTCAGGTAATTAATTAAGGTCATTAGCAGCTGTTAGGGGTGGTAGGGAAGGGTGGAAGGGGCTGGGGGCCACTCACCCGATGCCGTCCTGCCCCTGTGACATCGGGGACACCCCGAGGTGCCCGGCTCTTCTCGGGGTGCCGGGGTGGCCCGTGGTGTCCCCGCCTGGTACCGTGTCCCTGCCAAACCCCGCCGTGAGCATGGCCAGGGTCCCCAAGGTGAGGGTGGCCGCCTTCAGCCCAGCCGCGACCGCCACCGGCACCCACCTGTGTACTGTCCCCGAAACGTCACCGCCCCCGGGGGCTTGCCAAGGTGCTTCCGCAGGGCGGGGGGCGCCCGGGGCCCGCCGGGGGAGGGCTCTGACTCGGAGGCTGCGGCCGAGGACAGGGAAGCGGGGTGGGATGCGCTGGGACCGAGCTCCAGACCTGCAGGACCCGCCCTGGGCTGAGCACTGAGGGGCCCGCGGGACCACCAGGACCTGCGGCCCCCAGCACATCCTGCTGCCTTTGGGGAGGGGCGGTGGCGTGCAGGGAGGAGCGCGTCCCCGCTGTCCCCACCCCGGTGGGGTCCCACTTACCGAGGTCCAGCTCCGGCCCGTCCCGCGGCAGCGATGCCGACCGCCCCCTCCGCCTGGGGGGGACCCCGGGGGCCGCCCTGCCCCGCGCCGGGGGGCTCGGGTCCCTGCCGAGGGGACGGAAATGCTGTCACCACCTCCACACCCACCCTCAAGCCAAACCCCGCCCTGGTCACAGCAGAGGCTGGGGGTGTCCCCACGCTGCCCCCCACCCCCTCCGGGTGTCCCCTGCCACCTACCCCGCGGGTGCAGCGCCCTGGGGGGACGATGGTCCGCTGGTCCCCGGCTGCCTCCGGGCCGGGGTGACACGGGGAGTGGCTTTTCCCTCGGGATAGCTGCGGGAGCGGCGCAGGCTCTCCTCCAGCCTCCGCCGCAGCCGCCACACCTCGTCCTGCAGCTCCCGGATGGCCTGGCTGCCCCAGGACAGGTGTCACAGTGAGGGGGGGCTGCAGCCGGCAGGGACCCCAGCAGCGCTGGGTGCCCTGGGGGAGCATCAGCAGCCCCCTCCCAGCTCCCCCATCCCCACACCGGCACCCGGGACGCTCCCCAGAACCAAGCCTGGGCCGGGCCGGGCTGTGCCCAGTGCCCGGTGGGTGCCTTTGGGGGGTCCCTGTGTCACCCAGGGGGTCTGTGGGGACACGGCCGCTCACTCGCGCTCCAGACGGGAGCCCAGCAGGTCACAGTGAGCCGAGTGGAGGGACGGCAGGTCGGGGGACAGGAGGGTGGGGGACGGCGTTTCGGGGGACGGCAGGGGGCTGCTCGGGCTCCTGGCCGAGGCTGCGGGGTGGCCGCCGCTCCTGTCTCCCACCTCCGAGTCCGTGTGAGCTGCGGAGGAGGCACAGCGAGCTGAGAGCAGAGATGGGGACACATCCCCTGCAGGGAGGGTGGCACCGGCACACCGGTGACACCAGCACCGCAGGGAGCCCCATAAACCGGAGCCACTGAGCCAGGGCCCCCCACATCTCTGTCCCTCGCCGAGTCCTGTACTCACTGCCATCGCCGTCGGGGTCCGGCCCCAGCTCGCTGCCCGCACTCTCGGCCCAGCGAGGGGGGGAGCTGCTCTGGGAGGGGCTGCTGGGGGGCAGCCGGGGCCCCCCTGTGCCCGCCGGGGGGTAGATGCCCATCAGCGCTGTCTGCGAGGGGAGCGGGGTCGCCACTCTCTTCCGTGGGGTGCGGAGGGTGCCGGGGATGGCGATGGAGGGTCCCAGCGAGGCCGGAGCCCTGGGGAAGGGCCGGGTCAGGCGGGCAGGGCTCACCCCTGGCCCCCTGCACGCCTCCGACCCCGCTGCCCACGCCCTCCGTGCCTCTCCCGCCATCCCCGCTCCTCCGGGATCCTCAAACCCCGCGGGCAGGGCCGGGCCGGGCCCTACCCGGGGCCGGGGGGATGCTGCTCGGGGGTGTGCACCGGGGGTGACACCCTGCTGGCCTCCGAGCCCACGAAGCCGCTGTCGGTCTCTGGGGACACGATGCGCTGCTCCTGCAGAGGCACGGGGAGAGCGGGGTGGGTGCCCGGACCCCGGGAGGCTCGGGGGGGGCTCTCAGGGGGGGACCCGCAGCCCCCCGGACTCACCTTGCGGGGCCCGTGCCGGGTGGCAGCGCCGCCGGTCCCGCCGCTGCGGAGGGACAGGGACACCCGCGGTGGCCCAGGGAGCCCCAGGGGGGGCTTGGCAGAGGCTGGAGGCTCCTCAGCAGCGGCAGGAGAGGGGTGGTCCCGTGTGTCCCCCAGGTTTGGGGGTCCTCTGGGGGAAAGCGTCGCAGCTCCTCTCTCCGGGAGGTGCCTGTGGGGAGGGGATGGAGCGGGAACGATGGGGCAGAGCGACCCCAGAGCGGGGAAATGCCCCGGTGCAGATCTCCCACGGGGACCATAAACTCTGAGGTGAAACTGAGAGCTGATGTCAAAGCTCCTGCTCACCCCTGCCCGGGGACTCGACCTCCCGCGGCACTTACACGGGCAAGGTCTCGAGGTGGGGCCCCTCCTCGAGTGACCGTGTCCTGCAGGGGACCTTGCTGGGGCCGCCGTGCCCTGCCGTGGGTGCATCCAGCTCCCCCTGGGACCCGCTCTCCGCCAGGCTCAGCTGCTCCAGGCTCAGCGACTCCGGCAAGGACTTGAAGTGCTTGTATCTGGGGGGACCCGCGGGTGGGTTTGGGGACATGCTCCGTGTCCCACCTGCCCCGCTCTGAGGGCACTCACTGCTCCAGCAGGTCCCCGAAATCCTCCTCCACTTGGTGCTGCTTGTGCCACAGGGGCCAGGGCAGCCCCCCTGCCACCCCCTCGCTGTCCCCCGCTGTCCCCCGAGGGCTCTCCACCAGCGCAGGGCTCTGTGGGCACGGCAAAAGGGGGTGACAGAGGCAACCCCCCATAAACGCAGTGGGGTGGGGAACCTCTGCAGCCCCAGCTCACCTCGGGGCGCGGGGAGTGGGCGGCTGGCGGTGGGGACGGGGCTGGGGGGCAGTGGGGCTGCGGGAGGGGCTGCGGGAGGGGCTGAGGCAGGGCCTGCCGCCCGCCCCCCGGCTCCAGCCGCTCCTTCAGCCCCTCCAGGCGCAGCCCCAGGCGGTAAATCTCCCCTTCCACCGTCCTGCAAGGCACCGGCCATCAGTGCGCGGGCGACAGCGACCCCCGGGGACTCTCCGGGGGCTCTGGGGAGGGGGCAGCAGGGGATCCAGCACGTACCGGTCAGGATCAAACCCTCCCGCAGCCTCCGGGAGCTGCTGCCGGCCCCGCAGGTATTCCCGCTCCAGCGCATCCTGAGCGTCCTTCAGCATCCTCATCCTCTGCGGCACAAGGGTGCGGGGTCCGAGCCTGTCCACTGGGCCCCGGGCACCGCCACCCCCGTGGTCCTGCGGCCCCCCGGGCTGGGCTCCGGGAGGGGCTGACGCACCTGGAGCTGTTCCGAGGGTGTGGAGGTCCCTGCACGCATCCGGCTTTCGAAGGATTCCACCTGGCCGGGATTGCACGGGCTGAGCCCGGCCCTGCTGTGCCCCCCACTTCGCACCCCCTGGATCCCCCCTAGAGACTGCTCCAGCGGCACCCCCCCCTGCAGCCCCCTCCCCAGCCTTCCTTCCCTCCCCCTCCCCACAGCCCCGCCTGCAGCATCTCCCCCAACCCCCCCAATCCAGCCCCCTCCGCGGCTGCCCCAGCGCCCTCTGCAGCGCCTCCCCAGCCTGGCCCTGTAATCCCCCCAGAACTCCCAATCGCTGCCCACCCTGCAGCCCCCACCAGCAGTCTCCCTTCTCCATGCAGCCCCTCGGAGCCCCCCTCCTCGCACCCCCCAGCGCTCCCCTCCCTGCGTCTCTCCATCCCCCGGCGCCCACCTGTGCCTGCAGCCGGCGGCTCTGCCCCGCCAGTGCCCGGGTGAGCCGCGGGCCGGGGCAGCAGCACGGCTCGGGGCAGCTGGGGCAGCCCCCCCCGGGCACAGGAGGGGACCGAGGCTGGGGTGAACCCCCCCGCTCCGACGGCCCCGGGGCTGCAGCTGCGAGAAAAGACGAGGACAGGTGACACCGGTGACCCCAGCGTGGGGAAGGGGCTGCGGGGGAGCATCCCCCCAGAACGGGGGCAGGAGGTGGGCAGGGGACGCGGATCACCGCACCTGCACCCGCCGGGGCCGGGGCCGTGGCCACGCCGAGGGCCGCTGTCCGTGCCTGCGGGAGGCTGAGAGTCAGCACTCGGCTCCCGGTGCCCACGGTGCCCACGGCGAGGCGGCGGCTGGGCTGCGGCGGGTCGGAGAACAGGCTCACCTGGGCAGGGAGAGCGGGTTTGG
The DNA here is from genome assembly GCA_013401135.1 of Cettia cetti. NCBI lineage: Eukaryota > Metazoa > Chordata > Aves > Passeriformes > Sylviidae > Cettia > Cettia cetti. The sequence goes on from VZUI01002360.1 coordinate 20,901, forward strand.
GCAGCCGGCCCGCACCCCGAGACACCCCGGGGCGCCCGGAGGCACCTCACGGGCACGGCACGGGGTGGGGTGCAGGCGGGGACACGCGTGCGGGGGTCGCTTGGCACGGCCCTGCCTCAGTTTCCCCACGGGGCAGGGCGGGGAGTGGCAGAGGTGACACGGGGACACGCGTGCGGGGGTCGCTTGGCACGGCCCTGCCTCAGTTTCCCCACGGGGCAGGGCGGCAGGTGGCAGAGGTGACACGGGGACGCGCTTCCGCCCGTGGCCCTGCCATCTCGGAGACGCGCCCCGCCATTCCGGGGACAATCGGGCTCAGGCACCGCCCTGGCACGGGGGGGACCCCGCCAGGCGAGGGGGGCGCGGTGGTCCCCGGGCTGCTGCGGGCTCTGCGGTGGCATCAAGCCCCTCCCTGAGCTGGGACCGCTCAACCGCGGCTCCCCGGGAGGAGGAAGAGGAGGGGGGCCGGGGGAGGAAGACACAACAAACAACCTCAGGGATGGGGGAGCAGAGTGGGGAACCCCCCCAGGCACCCTGAGCCCCCACCCACCCTGGCGCCCAGGCGCAGCTGGTCGATGGTGTTCTCAGCCTCGGCGTACTTGGTCAGCAGCTTGTGGTAGTCGTCCTGCGGGGAGGGGACACCCGTGGGCGACAGCACCCGGCACGGGGGGTGCCCGAGGGGTGGGTGCTAAAGGGGAGAGGCAGCCCTGTGCGGGGACAGCAAGGCCGGGGGAGTCCCACGGGTGGGGTGCAGAAGCCCCCTCTCCAAACCCCCCACCCACCGCGCAGACGTGGCCCCGTTTCTCTGCGTGGGGAGAGCCCCCCTCTCCTCCCAGCGGGACAAACATCCTGAGGGTGACAAGCTTTGGGGGGTGACCGCCACTCCGGGGGGACGTGAGCATCCTGTCCCCAGCCTGAGCACTGCCCACATCCCTGCTCCTTCCCTCCTCGCCAGCTCCGCGCAGGATCGGGAGGGGGTGACCAGCACCAACCCCCCATCGGTGTCCCAGAGAGTGACACCCCCATTTCCCCAGCTCCCCCCAGCCCGTCCCCTCTGGCTGCAGCGGGGGGAGCTGGGCGTCACCTGCAGCTGCTGCACCAGCGCCGTGGCTTGTCTGGGGGACCTGAACTCCTGCGGGAGCCGGGCCGTGCTGGGGGGCTGCGGGGACGGCCCCTCCCCGCTGCTCAGCAGCACCTCCCGCACGATTTCGGCCGGGGATTTGAAGCCGATGGGGCCGCCGGGGCCGCGGGGGCGGGCGGGCAGCACCCGGCCCCGGGGCGGGCGGTAGCTCTGGTCGAACTTCACCCGCGCCTCCACCTTGGAGAGGTCGGGCAGGGGGTGGTTGAGGCGCCCTCGGCCGTACTGCGTGCCCTCGGCGCCCGTTCCCGAGGGATCCCTCGTCCCCTTGGCGCCCGTTCGCCTCCGGGGGCTCAGGGACCGCGACTGCCGGCCGGGCTTGGGGGGCACCGCCGCGGGCGCTGCTTTCTTGGGCACTCGCGATCTGTGGTGCCCTTGGCGTGCCGGGGGATCCCCGCTGCCCTGGCGCTGCCCGGTGGGTGCCGAGCCAGCGCTGCCGGGGGCTGGCGTCCCTGTGCCGGCTGTCTGGGGCTCGGGGACACGCTCGGGGCTGGCCTCGTCGCTGCAGAGGTGCAGGGGGAGGCGCCGTCCCGGGCTCCACTCCTGCCCGTGCCCCCCGAGGGCGTCCCCGGCCGCGCCCCAGTCCCGGTGCTGGCGGGGCGGGGTGCCAGGGCCAGGGCTGGTGTCCGACAGCCCTGAGGTGTCCCCCCCGTCCGTGCTGCAGCCCCGGGGCTGGCAGAGAGCCCGGCCGTCCCTCAGCGCCTCGGGGCTGCCGCTGGAGCCCGAGCCCCAGCGGCCCTCGGAGGACAGCTCGGGGTAGGGCTCCCCGTCGCTCTCCGCCCCCCAGGGCCCCTCGTCCCCCCCGAAGCTGCCCCGCTCCTCCTCCTCCTCGGCCGGGTCCTGCCGCGGGTGCCAGCGCCCCTCCTCCGCCGGGGCCCCCTCCTGCAGCTCCTCACTGTCACCTGCAAAACACCGGCACGGCGGGGCTGCCGCCACCAGAGCCCGCCGCTGTCCCGGGCCCCTCGCAGCCCCCCGGCTCCGGCCGCTCCCGGGACCTTTGGGACCACCCCTTTGGGCAGGAGGGAGGGCAGGACTCACCCCACGGTGGGCTCCCGGCACCCTCCCCCAAGCCGATGACCCCATCCTCGTCCATCCGCCTTTCAAAGTCGTCGTCTTCTTCCTCCTCCTCCTCCTCCTCCTCCTCCTCCTCCTGGCCCTGCCAGCGCGTCAGCTCTGTTTGTGTCCGGCGCAGCCATGGTGCCGGGCTGGCCATGGCCGCGGGCGCGCCGGCCCCGTCACTTGTGTCGCTTCATGGCCCGGCGGCGGTGGCGGCGGGCTGGGGACCTCCTTGTCGCGAATGTAGGTCACAGCATCGCCGCCGCGTCCTGGGGGGGCCGGGGAAGAGGGAGGGATGCTCAGCGGGACATGGTGGGCTCTGTTCGGGGTGTTTCCCCCGCGCCGTCCTCCCTGTCCCCCAAATCTCGGTGACAAGAGCAAACCCCCGATGACGCCCTCGGATCAGAGCCCCCCGCTCTGCATCCCACCACCGAGCTGGAGCTGCCACATCTCTCCCAGCCTGGGGTCCTCGTGGGGAAGGAGCCCCTCAGGGCCACCCCAAAAGGCTTGTGGATGTCACCCCAGCTGGACAGCCACACCCTGGGGACCACCCGCAGTGCTGGGGAGGCAGGAGCACCCCAAAGACCCCTCTGGAGGTGGGGGCTGACAGTGAGAGGGGTCACAGCAGAGACCTGACACACGAATTGCACTGATGGTCCCAAAGCAGGAGCTCCCCCTCACCCCCACCCGGGGTTCCCATCGGCAGCTGGAGAAACACCGGATGCCAAAACCCCAAAAATGGGGTGTGGCAAGAAAGGCCCCGGGGGTTTCCGACCAACGTCCCCTCTGCTGGATTTGAGCCCCATAAGCCCAAATTTTGGCCTGAGGGGGCGGGGGGGGGGCAAACCAGGCACCAGCAGCCCCATGAGGGGACACTCACCCTGTTCCAGCAGCCCCAGGACACCCCATCACTGTGACCCCATGGGGAGCCCTTCTGAGCACCCCGAAACCTTCCTGTGCCTGTGGGGCAGCCCAGCTTTAGCAGAAGGAGGAAATGATGTTTCCTGCAAGTTTGCAGGTGGCTACAAAAGCTTTAACCCCATCCGGCCCTGCGCAGTGGGGGCTGAACCCTCCTCCTGCAGCATTTCCCATCAAAACCTTCAGTTTTAAATGCAGCTCAGAGCAAAATGCTGTGAGAAGAGAGGGGAGGGAGATCCCTGGGACCATCAGCAGTTGGTCCAAAAAACGGCAGCATGAGGATCTTCCAGGAGACCTAAAATTGAGCTTTAAAGCCTCAAAATTCATCCAGGTGGACCCCATCCTTGGAAACTCCCCCAGATTTCCAAAGGGAGTGTCCAGCTGGCCCCATCCTGGGATGCTGCTCACAATCCCAGGGGTGCTGTGGCTGCACCCAGGCGCTGTGGCCTGTCTTGGCACATTCACAGGCAGCCAATTAAGCCAGCTCGTTACTGTGTAATTAGTGGCACGCAGAGGACAGCTTGACAAGCTAATGAAACCACAGCACAGCGCCTGGGGTGGCTGCTCTTAGCCAGAGGGTGCTGTGGTGATTTTGGGGTGCTGCTGGCCTGGGGATGGTGGTGATGAGCAGTAAACCTATCCACACGCTCCAGGGAAAGTCCTCTCAGGCACTCCCAAGCCTCAGAGCTGCAAATTCTTTGGGTGTTTGTGAGGTTTGAGGTTATTTTCCAGCACCACCTGGCATCAAGAGCATCATCCTTGCACCAGCCTTGCTCCCTGCCCTGCCAGCATCCTTGGGGCATTCCAGGCAGGAGCAAACCCCAAAGCACCCCTTAGGGTCTTGCAAACCTCCCGGGGGGCTTGCATGAGGTTTCCCCCCACACCCCGAGTGGGTAACTCCATTCTCCACGCCTGGAGATGCTCCACAGCCTCTCCTGCCTATGGGGCTCTTTGGACTCTGAGCTACTGAAACCAAAGAGGGGTTTTGGCTTTAGCTCCTCCCTGAGCTGGGATGTTTCCAGCCCCAAGTCCTCACACATATCCCAGAGATCCCCCCACAGTGCCTCCCACCCCACCTGGAGCCCTGCAGGATCCCAGAGCCATGAGGAGCCCCAGACCCCACGGCTGGGATTCCCAGAGGGACAGTGCTGAGTGAAAGGAGCCTGGGGGCCCTGTTCTCTTGGGATAAAGAGGGTTAGAACATCCCCAACCCATCTCTGGTGTTTCTTTAACCCATTCCTGGCGTTAAAGGCAAAGGATGGGGATTTTGCATCTCCTGAAGGAGGCCATGCCTAGCCACACGCCACTGGCTGTCACCCCATTTCTGAGCAGTGGCTCCCACGTGCACAGCCCACAGCAGCTGCAGTCTGCAGGATCTACTTCCAAACCCAACCACATTTATTGCCTTCCCAGAAAGTCCCTCTGCTGATGGTCATGGTGGCAAGAGCAAAAAATCTCGGATGCTTTTCCCCCTCTGAGAGATTTTCTCGCTGTTTCTGTGCTCTCAGGAGCACAGAAAAGCTTGAAAAATGATGTGGCTTCGTGCTCAGCAGCCACAAATCAAACAGAAACAATTCCAAATGTGTATGCAGAAATAGATCCATATATATTTTAATTTCCTCTTTGAAAGCCAGGATTTTTGCAACAGGCGACTGGAAGAAGAGCTAAAAAGAAATTTAAAAGCCTCAGCTAGAAAACCCTGAACTCTGCTCTGCCCCAGCCCCCTCAACCCCCCTCCTGCCCTACAAATCCCAGCCAGGGCTGTCCCAGATTGTGGCTCAGGGTGCTCAGGGGGGAGGGATGCTCGCAGCAGTGCCGAGGGCTGCCTGTCCCTGCCCTCCCGAGCCCCTGACCCTTTCTGCAGATCCCATCCCTGTCCCACTCCCTGCCCCGCGGGCACGGCAGAGGTGCGGGGCTGAGCCTGCCCAGCTCATTACGCGTGTGGGGCAGGGGAGCAGCAGCCGTCAGGGCCAGCACAAAGCCATCGTGGCTCCTGGGTTTATCCGCGGTGACAGGAGGAGACAGGAGCATCCTCCGCCCCCGGGCTCGCTCGGTGGCGGGGAAGGGGGGGGACAGGGCTGCTGTCACTCTGCCTTCACTGCCTTGTCAACCCCGGGCAGAGCAGGGGGGGTGGGGGGCTCTAAACCCCACACCTCCATCCCCACATCCCCCGCCTTCCCTGTGTCCCAAAAATCTCCCGCCTGGGACGGGTTAAAGCCCCCCGTGCACAGCCGTGCCCGCCAGGGCTGCCGGGGGGGTTAACCCCCTCCCAGGCAAGGGACGGATGTTTTGCATCTCTTTTAGGGAGCTTTGAAGGAGGCCAGAACGGCCTCGGGCCGAAACTTGGCAACGGACGTCTGTGCTCCAGGAGGGAGAAATTCCTGGTGTATAAACCCTTTTTTAAAGCCCACAGAGCGCCGTTTTTATAGGCATGAAAGAGGGCAGAGAAGCGGAAACGCTGCGTTCTTAGTTTGCATTATTTCCTACTAGAACGAGGGCGGGACCATCACAGCGAGGAAGAGCCTGACAAACCTCCCTGGTCCTCTGAAAGCACGCGCCTGTCACCATCACTCCAGAGCCCACGTGTCACCCCAATTCCAGCGGCTGGAGGGGCCATGTCCCCCCCCCAGGCCCCCATACTGGCACACCCCCGTGGAGAGGCACCAAAACCCCGTGGAAATGTCATTTTTTCCATCATTTGCACCGAAGCAAAGCCCCATGGCAGGACAGCTCCTCTTTCCCACCCCCTCCCTGGCACTGAGACCCTCCTGTCCCGGCTGGGGACACCCCGGGTGCACCCCCAGGGCCGAACCCCCCCCCCCCCCCCCC
>VZUI01002363.1:0-40412 GCA_013401135.1 Cettia cetti
AATTCCACATTCCTTCTTCTAGCTCCTTTGTGGAGAAAGAAACCCGAGACCCAGGACACCCGCCATCCTGCCCCCCCCCCCCCCCCCCCCCCCCAAGATGGTGGAGCCTAAGTCTGCCCCTTACCTATAACCCTAGTCACTTGTGCAGGTTATCAGAGTTAGAGTGTTACAGTTAAAGAATTTTTGTGAATTGAATGTAATTTGAATTTAATTTGGTTTTGATTTTTAGAAAGAAATTCCAGGGATGCTTTGATATTTCAAAGCCTCTAAAGGAAACTTTCCTAGCCTCAAAATTTGCTGGCCTGCAAAAGAGAAAAGCATGAAATAAAAATTGTCTGTTTTCCAAATTTCATAATGGCAGAATTATAATTGCTAAATATAATTAAACGGTATTTGATATTGTTTCTTGAATTAAACAGTAACTGCATAAGTTCCTATCCATTCTCTAGCTGTTACCTCCCTAAAAAGTTATATGCCTGCTATTTATGTCGAGTAGGAAGAAAAAGATTTAGAAGTGTTTTAAAAGCAAATTTGTTAAGATTAACATTTCTAGTTCTTTTGAGTTTTTCTCTAAAAGTATAAAGGAACTGGCAGCATGAAACAAGATTTTTCAAGGTGCTAAGAGAACATTTGGGCCTTTGCAAAGTCATCTGATATCCTGGAATCATCAACAGCTGATTCTGCAGGCTATCTTCTGCCAAAGAAGACCAGTGTCATCGCATCAAAAAATGTATAGAGAAATCCACATCTTGTTTAATTGAACTTCCACAAATTTCCTTTATTTTAATAAAAAATTTTGATTTGTAAAGGAATTGCAGTAATCAGGAATAAGTCCATCTAAATCAAAGAAGCTTCATTTGAGAGCATGGGACTCTTAATCCCAGAGTTGAGAGTTCATACCCCAAGAAAGAAAAAAGAACTGGCTTGATTAACTTTCTTACAAATATTCCTGAGTACAACAATCCTTGCTCCCTATAGTGCTTTGTTTTCAATTGTATATTTAAATATCACACTCTCTTTCCCTGTTTAAAACAAGAAAGGGGGAGATGTTGCAGTGTGCTTTTTAGGTCATTCTATATCCATATTCTCATTGTATAGTTTAACCCAATGCACCTCTGGTTTCTCACCCGTATTTGGTCCGATCCAGGTGTTGCAATCCTCTTACTTCCCCTAATTTCCTCTTATGCTTTGTCATCATTGGCTAAGTCACCCTGACCCCGTCCCCTTCCGCTTTCTGTGTGCATAAAAGCCCTCTCCACGTGGGGAGAGGTGTCTTGGCCCACCACCATGCGTTGAATAAACACCTCTGTTCAACCTCCAAGACCCGGCTCTGTTGCTCCATCTGTCTCTGCACCGAAGCCTTCGATAACCAGGACCTGCAGACTAGTCAGGGGGCATGTCACACCGGTTCAGTGCCGCCTCTCCTGAAGCACCCTGGGGCACGGAGGTACCGCAGGGAACCGCTACACTGCAGGACGGTGGGTACCAGGGAAACATGCTGTTGTATCTCTCCAGTGAAAACCTTCCAGCAACATCAAGAATGTATCACTCCTGGTAAAACATCTGCTGGAGACGGTTAACCTTCACAGTGCTGTGAGCAAAAATATTAGTAACAAAATGAGCCAACATGGTGAGCATATGTGGCTGCTGATGTTCCTGTACAAGAGGCATTCACCTCAGACTCTGTCCATCTTCATCACTCAGTCAAACAGATCACTGAACTGAGTTAACTCATATTTCAACTCATACTACAGAGATTGAGAACTAGAAATGTTAATCTTAAATTTGCTTTTAAAACACTTCTAAATAGCACTCAATATAGCTAACATAAGGACTGGGAAAATTTCTCTTAATAATAATTAAAAAAAATAAAATTCTGAAGGATTAGGATTTCTTTTAGTAGCTATTCCTTTGCACAACACAGCTTTTATGTCATACTTTTGTAAAAGGCTCCCTGCACAGAGAACACATAACAGTATGTTCCTCCTCTATTAAACTGCCAGCAAGTTGTACAAACCCTTTCTCCTTCAAAAGCTTATTTACCTGCAACCAGTAACAACTCGTGCACAGAACAATTCTGGTCTAAATTTCTGACTCAATCAGAACTTTTTCACCTTGGTGAAAAATTACCACTTCCTTGAAATAGCATTTCTCCTACTTTGAGTTTTAAAGTGAAACAGTCATTCAAACTTTGGAAATGGGATTGATACTGATGAGCTTCACCAATGAAGCAAAGTCAAAACTGACGGCTGTGTAAAAGATTTTGTAACACTTGTAAAGAGAGAGCACATAGGCTGGAGTTCCTAGTTTTCCCATGAACAGGAAAGCAAAATCGCTCATTGGAGGTCTACAAAGTTCTGTAGAAGAGGAGAAAGACTCACATAGGCCTGCAAGCTGCCAAAGCAGCAGCCAGGTGGTACTCGACAGCAGAATCTCACACCACAGGCACTAGATAATTCACCCCTTGCAGGACAGCTGCCATCCACAGGGAAGGGACAAGCCTACACACGTGGACAATAGCTCAGTGACACCTGGACAACACTAAAGCAAACTTCTCAGTGTGAAGAACATCCATCATGGCACAAATTACAGGAGCATGTAAGAATAAATTTTGAGTAGGCATCCTAAATAGCAGAGATGCCTTCTAAAGCGTATTTTTTGGTTTGCAGAGGGGTTTTTTCTGTTTTTTGTCTGTAAGAATACCTACTTCTTGAAGAGGAAAAGTCCTTTCCTTGCCTGCATACAGTCATACTCCATTAATTCAAAATAGCTGCTGTAACAGCAATGGTAACTGTTGTGATTTCTCATATTGAAACTTCTGTCATTCTCCTCCACTGAGAAGACTCTAAATTGATAACATATCTTCTTTATAAAAAGAAATTCTATTCCCCTCCTGTTAGCAATTCATCTATTTTTGTTAAAATTCACTTATTAATTCAGTAGAACAAAGCTCACCTTAGTAAGTTATGCACATTAATAGCAGTCTATTACCCATGTCGCCTTCTTATGAATCAATTAAGTTTAATGTCCAAACTTCAAAATGAGCAGAAGAAACATATTTCTCATAATGAACTCTTAGAAAAAGTCAACAGATGTTCATAAAGTCTCACTACCTCTATCTACACAGGCTCCTAATTAAATATATTCATGTTTATATAAGAAATCTCATCTATATTGTTCTAAAATTTGCCTCTACTTGCGCCTGAGATTTAATGAACTCATCAAGACTGCCAACCATACCAGGCTTTGGGTTCTTTTTTAAATGCTTTGCACATTTTATACTTCTATTGAAATTCTTAGCCCAGATTTTCACTTTTTCTTTCTCAAGACAACTATTATTTTGAAATTAATTAACCTTCTCCTGACAGCCATGCAGAAGTTGTCTCAAGTGCCCATGGCTCAGGCATCCTGGTACACATTTCAGGCAGCCTGAGCCCACACCACCTTCTTCTCTGACACGAGCAATCTGTTGGGTTTGCTTTGGGTGTTTGACATCCAAGCGTCACTTGCCTTTTAATGCTGCTACTGTAAAAGTCCTCCAGAGAGTTCTAAATTCTGCCTGCTTTCTTCTTGGTTCCCCAGAAAGCCTTAAATGCCTAACCAGAGACAGTCACTTCAACAACAAAAATAATGGACTTCTCAGTTTGAGGAACACACAGAAAAACTAAATGTTAAAAGAGAACAACCCATAAAGGGTTTTTTCTGGGTTTTTTGCTGTTTAGTTTTTTGGGGGTCTTGGGGTTGTTTGTTTGTTTTTGGGGTTTTTTTCCTCTGAACATCAAAATATTAAAAGCTATCTTAAAATTATTTTTAGTGAAATTTCTACTGAATATGACATTTCAGAATTAGGAGCAGATTTAAAAAAATTAAAAACGCTCCCCTTCCCATTATTTTTCCCACCCCAGATCTAAATTATCCCTAAATTATCCAACAATAACAACACAAAATATGGATATATTCTATCTCCTCTAAGCAGTAGTTTGGAAAAATTTATTACTAGCCAAGTAATAAATATTACCCAGCATTTCAGCTGTCTTTCATGCATTTGAATGTACTTCCACATATAAAAGACACTCACTACTGAAAAACATTACAGCCCTGAATCAGAAGAGCATTTAAGAGCATTAAAAAGGCATTTTCCTGCATAAGTACTAACAACAAAAGGCACAACATCAGAAGGCATGACAAAACTGGAAGAAGGAACAGTTGAACAAATATAAAATATATGGGATATATATTCTGGTTGATGCCAAGGTTTTGGAGGGTATTTCAGAAGGTTTCTGTTATTATTTTCAAATTTTTCAAAACCTATTCTCAGATCTTACTGCAGGTAAAAATCTTGCTACCATTTTCCATGAGAAGACAGATCTCTCAATAAAGATGAAGTATTTTTGGCACAGGCACAGACTATAAATGTTTCTATTTTCCCTGCATTTATTTAGATCCCTCACTGGATTATTTATAAACTAGTGAAAGTCTTTCATATGGAGTCTAGATACAGAGGTACAAATTGGCTGGCATCTTCTGTCAAACAGGCTTGTAAATCTTTATTTGTGTGACAGAAATCATAAACGATGACTCTGAATTTGATGTGGCAAAACAATAGGATGCTGCACCTCCTTAGTCACCTTTCAGACTCGTAAAAAAGCCTAAAGCTTGCTTCGTGACTAGAAACCCTGGAGCAGGAATCATGACTGCACATAGAGACTGCAGAGCAAAAATGTTCCAACCTCCCATCAACTTTTTGTGGTGAACTACTGATTCCTTCAATATCACTATTTCTAACAGTTATTTAAATATGAACACAAATAACTTCAGTCTCCATTGCCTGACTCCATAATTCTCTTAGCTCACAACACTTCTCTCACAAGAGTCACAGGGAATTACCTTTGTCACTTAGTCCTTTTAGCAGCTATACACATCGACAGCATGGAGTAAGAATGCATTAAAAAAATTAATCAAGACAACACAAAACCCTGACCTATAATTTGACCACTTATTCTACAATCCACTGGCAAATGTACATTTCTCAAATTTATGCGACTGGAAACATACAATCTCCTAATTCTTAACAATTTCTAACATTTTTAAAACTCTGACAAAGCACTATTGCAATTAAGAACAAAACATTTAGCAAGTGTGGATGGGAATGAAGTATGGATTTTCTCATCCAAGACAATTATTTGTTGTTCTATAACTGTCCAGCTACTGAATTGCAACTTGATCTTTAAATCCTAAAGTGTGTTGGCAACTCCACAGAATTTGGAAAGATGGAAAGAGACAGGAGCAAAGTAAGTCCTGGGTTTCATGCTTATGGCTTCAGCTCAGTATCATAAGAATCTGTTCTGGCTAAAGTAAAGCACTGAACTAAAATTAAATTAAACCTATACTAAATCCTTCCTCCTCCAATTTAATCCTACTGCATTTTGCTCTCCTTGGCACTGGAAAAGCTCACCTTGTTTTTGTAGCAGCCTATTTGAAGTCCCCTGTGTCTTTCTACATCATCCTGCTCCCCAGGACAAACAACCTTAGGTTGTACTCTTTCCAATAAGCCACTACTCTGGTGATCTGGACAGCATCCCCTAGTCCATATCCTTCCATCTTCACTCCATAATAAAAACAGAAATCCTTAAAAGAACAGAGGTTATGAAGAAAAGGTGTATTTGTATTCCTAGAAGACTTATCATATTCAGTCATTACATTCTTCCCTGGTTTCCATCTCTCCCCAAACATATCAGTCATCAAGTCAGAGCAGTTTAGGAACACTTGAGAATTTGACCAAGATAATCAATGAAAAGATAAAACTCAGCAGGAATTTAGGCAATGATCAAATGATTTATGCAGAAGATGGAATGAGCCTGGCCCGCCCACTGACACAAACACCCTGGGGAACAAAAGCAGCATCACTAAACTATTCTGTTCCTGGATGACAGCCACCAAGTCCCTGTGAGGTGGAACTTAGCTGTGGGCCCCGAAGAGCCTCTCAGAAGGGGTTCACCAGAAGGCGGAGGGCACTGATGCACTGGCAAAGCTCAAGGGACAGAGCTTTGCATCATCTCAGGAGGGAGGAATACTGTGGTGTGTTTACAGCCCAAGGTAATATAAGCAGGTATTTTTCACTCTTCTCCTGGGGTTTTTTGGGGTTTTTTTTGGTTTTGTGGTTTTTTTTATCTGTCAGCTATTGTTGAAAGGGAGTTACCAAGAAATATTTATACAGCTGTTCAACTTCAACTCAAGACACAGTTTTTGTGCTACTAAAACAACTCCATTTTACAGAAAAACAACAAAACCTTGTAAACCACAACACAAAAATCACAAATTCTATAATGCTGTATTTATAATACTAAGTGTCACAATTTAATTAATGAAAGAATTATCTTTTATTATATCAGTATATCTGAATATGCAATTTTTATCCTAGTCCTTAAGCTACAATCTTTTGAAGTTAATGGACTTGCATTTTTTACAAGATTACATAACCAGAAAATGAAATTTTTTTTTTCTTTTAATATCTCATCAGTTAAAGGGTTAATCATGTTGATGCTTATTTGGTAAAATCAGGGCTTCAGCATCCACTGAAGCAAATGAGATAGTTCATGCCTCTTGACATTTATGTTTACCTTGCCTGATTCCTGACTAAACAAAATATTACTTCAGACCCAGAATTAAACATAAGCTCTGCAACAGCCAAACCCTGGAAGTTTGTATGTCCTCAGGTCAAAATCATGAAACAGAAATTTCTCTAAGTCAGATCTTACAGTGAGCATAAACATTTAAAAATGTAATAATTCTTACTTTACTTGGGAAAAACTTAATTAAAGAAATACATCAGTATGAGGTTAATGTACCACATAAGCATCCACCAGCCAGTACAGAGGCAAACCTGGTTCTCACAGCTCATCTCATTTGCTAGAAACTGTAATACAAATAGGAAACAAAAGATGCTGGAGTGATGCTGAGCAGCTACACATTGCATGAACAGCTTCAGGTCCCCCTGGCAAGAACTGTTGCCTTGAAACTTAAATAAAGGAATTTCTTTTTTCATATTTATGACATTTACAATGACATGTAGACAACAACCTGTTTCTAGTGAACTAGGATAGTTTTCTCTAAAATGGGTCAAGTCATTAACTGCAGTTAAGAAAGTGAGTGCTGGCTTCCAGCTTCTGGAAAAACAAAGCTGCAATAGGGAGCTGTTCTTCAGAAGCACTTTTTCCATGATAGTTTGTTTATTCTGGCAATATTTGGAGGGCAGTTCTTGGTCTTTGACAGAAAGACTGCTTTTGTACTCTACTCTGACACTACTGAACACTATGCAGTAAACTGTCCATACAGGCCAGCGTACACATTAGCAAACCTCATTAAAAGTCTGCTTGGATGGATACAAATCATTCTGATGCCCACAGCAGTGTTGAGAAGGCAGCTTAATATGTAAGGAGAAAACGTATTTTTACAGCGCTACCTTGTTATTCTTCATTTAATCACTGAATCTGTTCCTTTCATCTACTCAATGACTTTGAAAATTGCAAGAATATTTTCACTTCCCACAGAGGTAGAATAGATATAATATAATGAAAGGGAAACCCTTTTAGCACAAAAATAATACACAGTATTCCCAAATGAAAGCAATTCTCAGTCCACACTGAAATCCTTGCTTTTGGTTAGACAAGATACTGAATCCACTGCAAAGTTTTCAAGGACATAAAAAACTAGTAACTACCTACCAATACGTCTATACCTTGCAATGGAATTTGGTGAACAAACTTTGGAGGCAGCAACAGCCCTCATAGTCTAAGTGAAGAGTATCATCCAGCACTAAAATCTTGTGTCTTAAATATACACATTTGATAGTGTTGCTGCTGAACATGGAATTTTAGCATTCCCTTATTCAGGGTGCTAAGTGTACAGTTTTAATAGGTGCCTTGTACTGTAATTTCGGTTGTGAGGATACACAATATATAACAGATCCACAAGAAAGTATGCACTCATTACCCACAACAACATAAAGATCTCCTGAAGATCTTGATATTTCTGTTCCCCAGGGAGACAGACAAAGGAAATTATATAAAAGCTGCCAATTGTATCATCTACTAGCCCACGCAACACAGAGAGCCACATTTCCTCAAAATGAACAGAGGTACACAGCAGTGCAAAGGAGACATTTAATGAAGAAGAGGGCAATAGGCAAAGCAGTTCCGATAGTTTCTTTTATCAAAAATAAAGCAGCAGATCTAGCATTTACAGTTCGGGAATCGTTCCAGCTTCATAAAAGAAATTAAACTGAGCTACCCCGATGCTGCATAAGCACATTGTGCCTTCCACTTGAACATCACTTCAGCACTGCTGAGCAGCTGTGTGCCTACTGCAGCCTCTTCCCAGACTTCCTGCTGGGCCCCTGCTTTACTTTCTCTTTGAACAGAGACTATTTACATACCTTTTAGAAAGAAAACGTGCTGTCGTCCATTTTGACTGTTACTGGCATTCTTTCATGTAGAAAAACAGCTTTTATGGTTGTTAGTGTTTTGGTCTGTCTCTTACTCTTACTACCAAAAAAGGCCTTAAAAACAAAACCAAGGCTGCACCTGCATGGACCTCCACAGGTCTACCCCTGCAGCTGTCCATGGCAGCTCTGCCACTACTGGTCTCATCACCCCACACGGCAGAGGACAAACAGACCTGTGATCCTCCTGTGTGTAATCCACCACAAAAAACACAAGCCTGCTATTTACTACAAGAATTTCTCTACTGATTCTGCACAAATCCCAGCCTCCTGAAAATTCTCCAATGTGATGCAGCCATCCCAGCCTCTGCTCCCTGGCTTAGAAATGCAGAAAGTGGGCTGTGCTTAGGGGAATGGAAATCACTAATATTGGAGTAAGAGATTTAGAGGCCTCAGCAGGGTTCATGCAGCCACAGCACATCCCAAGAGAATTCAATGGCTCTGTTGAGCATTTGAGGGGCACAGCAAACAAGGAGGGAGTTCAGCACAAATGCGAAGAGTGAAAAAACATCACTTGGTGGTTATGTGATGTTATAAATTGCAATAAAGTATGCTGGCAGCTGTCATAGTTCTTCCACATTAACATTAAGAAGACAGCCTAGAATAGAATAAAGATGATTTTACTGACTGATGAGAAAAGAACATCCAAGCTCTCTAAAATATGCTAGACTTTGATGAGGTCACAAACTTGACAGTGAATTGCATTAGGAACTCATTACTCTCACTACCAGGGCTCATGCTGTGCAATCCGAAACACACACAAGCCAAATATGTGCAGACATATGGCAAAAACAGTCTGCACGTATATGGAATCTACAGCTGGAAGAGGCTACAGCAAGGACTGGAAAAGTACTAAACACAAACAATGAGTGTCTCAGAAGCAGCCAAACAGGTAAGAGTCAGTTCAACCTGATTTCACTCAAACACTTTAATTTCAAGAAAACCATGTCATACTGAAAGCAGGTTTACTTCAGACATCTCAGACAACCAGGACCAGAACTGATAGTTTAAGGCATGCAACAGTGGTTTCCTGGAATATCTTTCAAGGGTCAGAACACCTTAATATCACAAGTGACCTTAATAGAAATCACAGAGAAATTTCTCCACTTTAGCTAAACTGATTTGCAAATTAACTTATTTACATTAGAGACAGCCTCTAGTACATTCTGTTAAGTGCAGGAAAATGGGTTTGGAAGCCAAACTAAGCTAAATGAGTACTGGGCACTCTAAGTGATTGAAGCACAGTCACAGAAGCTTGCTACATGGATTTAGGAAAATCGGCTCTAGCAAACAATTTCCTTAGATCAGTGCCAATTCTACATTTAGGCCACAAATACAATTCTCACTTTGCACATCACTTAGTTCACACTACTAAAGCTTATGGGAAAACAAATGCAGTCCAATGAAGTAGAGAGCACAATTGCCCATTTCAGTCACACATGTAGCAGGACTATATTTAAAACACACAAAAGAGAGTTTACTGTGTCCAAATGAATGCATTTCTCTCAGCTATTTTTAGTCATCTAGGCTGGTACCTCAAATTATTAAAAAGATGAGGAATTTAGATTCCTAATATTAGGTGTAATGAATTGCACCTCCCGGCCACACAACTGAGAAATTATATACCACAACATTTGAGACCTCTTCAGGCAGATTTTGCATAGAGGATTCTGTAACAGGGATATAACGGATGTGCAGAGAGGATTAAAAACCAGATGCAGTTCTCTCTGCAGTTTTAAGATGGTTAAGTCTAACTGCATTTGAAAAGAGAATAGTATTGCTCATTATACTTAACAGTTCTGAGCTATGAGTCTATAGAGATTTATGGTTTTTTTAACATTCATTACTCAATAAAATGCAAAAAGAAGGGGGTATAGACCTTGCCCATTTATTCTGTATTATAGGATCAGATATCTGAACTCATGAGACGCCCTTCTAGTTCTACAGATATAAAACCAACACTTACAGTAAGAAGCCTTAGTGATCAATCTTTCTACAGAGGAGCAATGGGTTACCTAAATTTAGAGATCCCTCAAATAGTGAGGAAAAAAAAAGAGGAAAAACACCAAGTAGAAAAATAAGTGAATTAGAAAAAGTAGAAAATAACCCGAAGAAAAATAGTTTGTTCCAAAATGTAACAAATTCATGAAATAAGGATGATGATGATGATTCATATGCTTGAATTAAAAAAAAAAAAAAAGTTAAGAAAGATCTAAATTTAGTGGAGTAGAACTGTCTCTGACTGTGTGTATCTAGGCAGTTTTCTTTTCCACACAATTATCAATAAGGCATTCTAAAGGGAACCTCTGATGAAAGGTGTCATAAAATCATCATTCACACATACCAGTTTTCATATGGTTGGTTGTTCCATTTCTTCCTGTTTGTTTCAAAATAATTCAAATTTTCATGAAGTAGTCTGATTATGAACACAGACAAAGCAATTCATCAAGACTGTCTGACACTTTAATTGCCATCGCTTATAATTCAGGATAAGGGGTATTACAAATCTCCAAGCTTCATTTTTAATTTTTACTGTTCTTCCTCTCCCTGGGTCTTCACATTAATTGAATGTTAATTAGTTTAAGTCTCCTAAACCTAGTAATAAAAATGATTAAAATGCATCATATGTATCATATAAGTAGACTCCTTATTTTTTTGGGGGGGGCAGGGCGATAAACTTACAATGTGGCAAAAAGAAATGGGGTTTTTTATATATATACAGTGTTTAGGATTTATAAGGTCTTTTTATATTCACTCAACACAGAAGACGTGGTTTGTTTCATCGTTCACTTGACATGCCTCTCTAATTCTGATACAGTGTAAAGAAGCCATGTTTGTAAGTAATCTAGAGCTCCAAGTCCTTTGCTTGACTGTAGGAGTCTTACTTTTCTTTCAAGGGGAAATTCAGAGTGACTGTTTCTGCTATGGATTAGTGTCACAAAAAGTGGAATCATTATCCTTACTATCAATGTTCTTTCAACAACAGCCCTAAAATAGGCTGTGAGATGGAGAAAAAGCCTTCATTTGAGTATATGAGCTCAGAATGTATAAGAAAGTCCTTTCAGGATAATTTTATTCAAGGCCATTTTGTAAAAACTAATGAGTTTGAAATTAAAAATAAAACTCTGTGCCACTTACTGGTTTTCCTGAATTTCAAATATCAAACATTTATCTTATTAGCCTCTCTTCTTCCTACATGACCTATTTTTTACTTTCCTGAAATAAAAAACAACTCAATGTTCAGTTTTCTTAAAATTTGCCATTTAAATAATATTCTTTATATTGCTACATACAGGTCCACACAACTCAGTTTGCCTAACACAGTCACACCCCAAAGCCACATATGTTACATATTTAACTTCAAAATCTCATATCTAAAAAGCTACAGATACTGCACAACAGTCACCATGTTTAACAGAGTGTTATTAAGGACAGCATCAGGATTGTGAGCTATGGACTCTCCAGAAAATGAAAAGCAAATGCACGTACAGGATCCCATTCTAAAGCTTACAGAGGTACACAGAAGTTTTCCCATTCAGATAAATCTTCAGAGAAATTAATGGTAAACTTTAAGATTTAATATATTGCTTTTCAAAAGTAAAAAACAACTGTGTATTTAAACCTAAGACTGTAGTTTTGTACAAATGGACGCTGAGGCTTCTCCCCTGCCTTTCTCCTTTCTCTTCCCCTGCCAATACTTTATTCTACTCAGCTGAAGAATTCCCAAGGACTGTGATAAATGCAAATATTTCACTCTACAAAACTGTTAACATGTATTATTTCCTCCTTAGGCAGCAGAATAAAACAAATCCAGAAGCAACTATAACCAACACAACCTACATTTCAGGGCACCACCAGTTCCTAATTTCTGGAGCCTCACTTAATTTATAGTCTTCAAACAAAACACCCCTCCCCAACAGGTCTTTCCTCCTTTGACCTTTCTTTTTATTTAACTGCCATTTCAAATGCATCACTTTTCCTCACTATCCCCCAATTAGATTTCTCCTCTAAGATCCTCTCTCCTCAAGATCTGAATGTATTTTTTGCTGATTGGTTTCCTATTTATAGGTGCACCTCCATCCTCTAGCACGCTTTACTTACCAGTCTGACAACACTCACTTTGTCCCATATTCCCTGCATATTCCAGGAAATCCATTCCTGACTCAGAGATTGCAAGACTAATGCAGGAAGCAGTGTACTTCTTTTCAGCACAAACAGCCTTGACTCAAAAGAACAGTACTATGAACTCCAATCTTTACGAAAAGCAAGGTATTTATCTAGGTAAGTCTTGAAAATACTTCAATTTATTAGTATTTTCACTCTAATAAATATCACAGGAGTGAAGGAGAGCCTTTTTAACAACTAGTGCCAAACCATTTAAAATGCAGTGCAAATCATTATCATGGCTACCAGCTTGTAGCTTTTTCAGGGTCAAAGTAGTCACTCACGCCAGCAATTTGCAACAACTGGAAATACATAGAACTATTTTTCCACATTAAACTCCTATAATGGAAGGCTTGAGGTTTTTTAAGATATGCAGAGAACATGAAACCACATCTGTCCTACACTCCTGGTTCAGAATTAGCTTTGCCAAATTCAGAACATCCAACATCAGCACAGTACATGAGCAAAAGAGAAAGCGTGACAGACATGAAGTTATAGTTCTCAACAAATACTTTACAAATACTTTACAAATTTCTCAACAAATACTCAACAAATACTTTTCTCAACAAATACTTTACAGTTGGTTTACTGACTGGCAATGTGCACTGAATTATGAGTAGAATGCTGTATGTTACTTTAAGTTTTGACATTACTCTGTATTAGGAATCAGTGCTGAAATCCAGCCCTGCATTACACAGCTATTAACAACACATTAGAAAACAATTGCTCAAATCTCAAAAACCTCAGAAAAAATCCCCAAAACACAGCCATTCTCTGTCAAAAATACAGGCAGCCATCATTTCAGGTAGGAAAAGAAACTGAGCTCACTTGTGTATCCTTCATCTTGTTTGTTCCAAAACAATTAACTGAATGAAGAAATCTTTTGCCTGTCCACGATCACAGCAGACTTAAGGCTTGCCAACTGCCATCTTCTGGAATTCATTCAGCCAATACTGTCACATGATTTCAGCACATCCTCAAAACTTGGCCAGATATACCTAAATGTTAGTTTTGTTTTGCTTTGTTTTTCCCCAACAGAAAACACTGCAGTTAAACTATTAATGAATTTCCTGTAATAATTCAGTATATTTTCCCTAATATCTATTTCCTGATACAGTAACTGAGTATAGCTTCCCCTTGTGAGGGAAAAGGAAAAAAAAAAATCAAAGTAACATCATTAGTGCCCCCAGGAATCTTCAAAACACTTTAACACTTCAATTTCCATGGCAATGCTCTTCCTCTCCATGGCTTTCACATTAGATAACAATACATTTCTCATCAGTAAGCAAAATTTTTGGCTTTGTTTCACAATAAACTGTTAAACTACATGTTACACATCTTGCTCATGAAAATGCATTCACCATATGTAGGAAAAATTCACCCATCTCTACAGAGAGAACTTACAGCTACAGGTCTTGTAAACAAAAAGCAGGACACAAAGATGGGTGTTATTTCAGAATTAAGGATTAATTTCTGTTGAAAAAAATTTCACACCAAAAGTTACAGTAACTCAATTACAACACTGCTGTATGCTTAGCCAATACTGATCTATATAATTAAGTACAAATTATTAAACTATTAAAAAGCAGCAAAGAATAGCAACTAGCTTGCAGTAATTAATGCAAATGCTCCTGAAATACAAAATTAGGTGCTACCATAAGTATTGATGACACTGGCCTTGCCCTTGGAATCTTACCCTCTTTTTTTTAAAAGCCTGATAAAATGCACCCCCTAGCAAGCAGCTACAGAACACAACCAAGAATCAACATAAGCTCATTGAACATATTTATCATTCTAATATACTGCAGATCAAATTGACAGCAGAGCCAACTGTAAAGATTGAACATTTTTCACTTTGAGACTTTACATTCTGTTGTGCTAGAATTTTACTGGACAGGCTGAATACCAAAGGTATTTGCAGACCTTCAGTGAACAGTACAAAATTCTGCAAACTTTTTACTTAATAAAATTTTGGAAGAAAAACTATAGACCAGTATGTGCCAACCCCTACCTTAATCCATGACTTAAAGGTCTTTTCTACTGTTCTATGATTTTAATTCCATCTCCTTGTGTTTACATCCAACAAAGCAACTATTACTAACATGATTGAAGAATTTTCTTCCATGTAGTCTTTGCCTCTGTTCGCAAAATCATAACTGTTTTCTTACTGAAGTCAAAATTTTCTTTTTTTCTGTATTCTTCAGGTGTAGGATATAAGCCTTCTTCTCTGAATACACTCTTCCAACTCTGCTCTGCAAACACTATTATCAATATATTGAGGATTTCCTCTCATACTCAGTACTGCATACATTCAAATTACTATACAGTTACACATTACTTCTACCACAGATCCACTGACTGAAAAAACCAAAACAAAACCCAACAACAGGGAAAAAAAAAAAAAAGGACTGTTAAATGATTATGCATGCTTAAATTTTCAGGCACAGAAACCAGCAAATAATCCCCAACTTTCATTAAAAATTACCTAAGCTTTCTTTTGCACTATACTTTACAGTCACAAACAAAAATGCAATTCCTTCTTTTTTAGAAACTCTGTTATTTAAGCACTAATTGTTTTTTTAATTTATTTATTTTTATTTTCTAAGGTAAGAGAGCATTTGCATCTTCCCAATTTGCACTCAATGATGAACCTTAGAAGACATAAACCTAGATATCCAGATGTCCCTGCTAGCACTTGAGCTCCTGACCCCTCTTCACTCACAGTATCCCTCCAAGCCTGACCAAATGAGTTCATCCTAACATAATACCTACATCGTTCCCAGGTTTCACTCTATTATTGACATTCTGCATCTTCTGCTTAAATGTTGGTTTCATGGTTTTATGCTTCTTATTAGTCAATAATCCTCACAAGCAGCTGAGATGATGAATTTCACTTGAACTGATCCTCTATTCGTTTCAAAAAGAACTAAATGGAAAAAAAAGTCAGATTAATAATAAAACATAATAATACTTCAAAGATGAAAAATCACTCTGTGTGTTATCAACATAACCTGATGTAAATGATTGCAAAATCTGATTTTATTTAATATATCCCTTACTAAAGCTGAAGAAAGAAAACTGCATCCCTGGGAGACATGACTTTCTTAAAATGTCTTATAAAACATTATAAAGAAGGTAAGTTTTGACAAATAGGAATAACTTTATTCGGCCCTGAGAGTCACCGATGAGATAGCAGTTCACAGAAAATATGATGTCTTAAGTTATGTAACTCCTTCAGGTTTCTCCCACGTTTAGTGAGATAAAATTTATAAAGAATGGAACACTACTCCTATTATCAAACACGATTAATTACTGTATGCCAATATTGTAATACAGATGCATATCTAGTAAGATAGATCCATCATAGCCTAAAAAAGCAAGATATTCATACAGTCCACAAAACTCTACTCAAACTTACAGCCAGGAGCAGAATGAAACATGTGAAAGCAAGAACACTGAATTAAGTAATGACATCTAGGATGCAGCCTTCTTCATTAAAATCTTCCAAGGACAAATGGGGAAATCAAAAATAAAGAAAAGAACGTCTTATTGACTATCATAATTACAAGTTAGAAACACCTATGTATTAATTTGCTTATAACTGTGACCATTGTCTGTGCATTTACATACACACACAAAATACTTGCATCCACATTTGTATATATATGGATAAGAACACCTAACATCTAAAGGACTAGGATCCCAAAAATTCTCCCTCCTGTCTCACTCACACATTTCACCCCATTTTCACATTTCTTCAGTGCACACAGTTGTCACACTGTACTTGACTGAACAGTAGAATTGCAATGAAAAATCTAGCTCATACACTTTCCTCTAGCCTTCACTTTTCCAAAGACCTCCCCAACCACAGACCAGGCTTGGGTTTCTGGAGGCAACATATTACTCACAGAGTCATTAGGAAACTGTAACAATTACCTTGTTATTTTAAAATCCTTCTGCCAGTAAATAAACAAAATAAGATTCGCAAAGTTTGTTTATTATAATTACTAACACACACCTCCTGATCTCTATTTGCAAGAAGAACACAAACAGCAGCAGTACTAAATAGGATTTTAATATTTCTTCCCATTTTAGAAAATTAGCTCTTCATATTTGAAGAAAGTAGGTATCATTTCAAAGAGGAATGCCTTCATCTCAGAAATTTGTCAGGACTGCACTGCAAGAGAGGTTTCTCTAATGAAATATAAACCCAATATAAACTACATCTGCACTTCTCTAGAGACTAATGGGTACATTTCTGCTACCAAATACTAAATTTAAATGTCTTTCAATTGTTGAGAATACAAAGTCATTGAAATTTTGCAGAGTTTTCATTTCAGTAAGTGAGGCAAGTTATCACACTTTCAAAGAAAAACTGCTAACACAGCTACTAAAGTAGTACTCACAGCAGATAGGTACCTATAGCTATCATTGTTCTTCAAGCTATAGCAAAATGGTAAATCTTAATACAAAAGCATTGGAAAGGGCAGTGATTCAGAACCACTAGAATAGCTAGTCACTGGCTCAGTAACAGTGCAAGGTGCTGAACACAACACAGTGCAGCTGAAGAGTGAAGAAATAAGTAAGAACCAATTCTGAGTGCCTTCAATTACAGTGTTAAGAGACACTTTTTGCTGTCACAGCTCCTGGATGGAGGTGTAGACTTACCATAGCTGTTTCAAAAATGTCATAACCTAGTCATCAGGGAAGTAATTTTGAAAAGATCGAAAGATCAAAGCTCCTATCTCACTAAAAATTAAGGAAATGGCAACTGGGGCAAGAAGTTTAAGTATATAAACCTGCAGTTCATAAAAACTCAGCATGTTCCATCCTTAAAACAGTGAACATCAGTCAAAAGAAACACATGCAACCAGAAATATCTTTGCCAGTTTTCAGGTTTGGGTGGCTACATTGTGACAAACCAAGACAATAAAAACATGTTCTTTGTTTCAGTCCATAACGGCTCATTTTTTTCCCAAGACGTAATTTTCCCTGTTATTAAATATTTACTTTCATTTTTAATTCCCCCAGTTCATTTTTTCTGCTATCAAAACACCGACTTAAAAAATGCAATGACTAACCAAGGAGACCTTGTAGCTGCAATGCATCAAACCACTTTTGTTGACCATTCATGGGTCATTGCACTATTAGTTTCACATGTCTGTTTCGGAGACAAATGACAACCACAGCCATTTCTTTTCCTAACTGCACAAGTATATCACCTAGGCAATCAGGAAAATAACTCTGTCTTGCTGTCAAGAGTCTCAATTCTCAAATTTGAAACTATATTCAAACAGTCTCTCTCTAATACAGCCAGCAATAAAATTCACTGGTCAAAGGATTAAGATGCTTACGGTGTTTAAAACAATTTAACATACAGCATTAACAGATAATGAAGAGATAATGAGTTATACAGCAAAGCTGATTTTCAATACCTACACTGAAATCCTACCCTGTTTGATTTCTGCCTTAAAAAAAAAAGTTGATGTAATTTATTACATCTTTTACTACATACACTTTTGTTTTCAAACCATGAAAATATGAAACACCATCATTATTAAACAAAAGGACTTGATTTTCCATTATAAGGGAAAGAAGGTAAGGTTGGAAAATCAGAACTTACTTCTTTAGAATACGATAGCTTCTTTCAGCTGGAACACTCCTACAACAATCATCTAGTCCAACTGCTTGACCACTTCCCAACTGGATCAACAGCTAAAGCACTTATTAAAGGCATTGCCCAAACTCCTCTTAAACACGGTCAGGCTTGGGACACTGACCACTTCTCCAGGAAGGCTGGGCCAGTGTGTGACCACCCTCAGTAAAACGGTTCTAGTGTCCAGCCTAAACTTCTAACACAGCTTTGAACCATTCCCACATCCTGTCACTGGATACCAGGAGATCAGCACCTCCCTCTCCATTTTTCCCTCTCAGGAAACTGTAGGAAGACTTAACTCCATCCCAACTGAGTTATTTATAATTTTTTAATAATTTTGCAGACCATGGGAAGAATGTTCAAGGTGAAATTCAGATGTGCTTGTGCATCAATTACATCCTAAAATTCAAATGAAAATCTGATGGTAGGTATCAGATCTAGAACTGCAAATGCAATAATTTTTATTTTTCCAAATGAGATCAGAAACTGGGAAGACAAATAATGTTCTTCTCCAAACCATATCTGGATTAAACTTAGACTACTGAAAAACTCCTTCACAAAAAAGACCTATGTAACACTTCTGATGATACTAATTAAAAAAAAATCAAAGTCATCTCTTTCAATTTTTAACAATTATCCTGTGAAAATTAAGATATTCCTGAAACCAATTAATAAACATAATTGCCATTCATATCAGTAGGATTACCAACTGCCAATAAAGACTATTGCTCACTTGAAAAATTCAGACTATTTTTAAATATCTGTGTAAAAATGAGGACTATTGAGGACATCTCCTTTGATATTGTCTAAGATCTAAAGAAAATTTATACCCAGACATTTGTATACTTCAAAAACATTTTTACAATTCCCTGTAATAATTTTATATCTACATTAAAAAAATTAAAGTCCTGTTATTGCACAGGCTTTATATAAAATATTAATTACTACATACTTGATTATCCTCAGCTTTACAGTACACAGCATACAAAAGCCTAATATATTTTGTGAATGTTCACAATCTGAGGACTCATTTAGGCCATCAGGAACGCTAAGCAGCAGAGTGCTGTTGGGGATGGTCAATCTCTCGCTCAGTGCTACAGTAGGCACCAGCACAGTTCCCTTGCAAAACTGTTGGGAACTCAGCCAGTGCTCTGCATTCTGGCTGTAACATGTACCCAGCACTTCACAGCACTGTTCTGCAGGCCCCCTCTATCAACTCTTCTAAATTTCATCTTCTCCAATGCAATTTTCTCTGCCACTAACTGAGTTTCAGCATTTGATTTCTGTTGCTCTAAAATACCAGGTACTTTCAGATCCCTAATACTGAAATAGCCTTGTGCTTTTATCAAAGCAAGCATTTTAGTGGGGTGAAAGTCATTGACAAAGAAGGATTATTTCTCTTAGGATAAGGATTAAACAGTTAAAAAGAAGTTTACTGCTATGTATCTACTATAACTTTAGTACTCCAAAAATTATCCAAGCCAAATGCACAATCTTCAAGGGATACTTACTCTTTTATAAAGACTAGGCAAAGTGGAAAAATGTAATTCTCTATGCTATACTCTGATGAAAATGTAAACACTTTAAACTAAACCTATTTAAAACTACACTTCAGAAACAAGCTTAGATCATATTGCATGTCATGTTTCCTGCATATTAATGAACTCTACCACACTATTCTGCATTAGGCTAAGAGACTGTTCTCTGTTTACAGCATTTTGCTGGAATAAATCAAAGACTCAATATCTAAGTTTCACCTAGAAACATGAAGAAACTACAAGAGGCTGTCTGCAACAAGAAAGAACTGAATTATCACACTACTGTAATAATTATGCCACTGGTAAAAAGACCAAAATCACAGCAACATCTCAGAATTTTCAACTTAAAAGCAGCAGGGGGAATAACAACACACTACTACAATGCATAATTAGATAATTCGATTTTTAAGCTTCAAGCCACCACTTCAGCCAGGAAATCTGTAAAGCAAATCACAAATCACACGAAATTGTATTTCATGTGATTAAATGGCATTCTATTTTTAACACCTCTGATTAACAGATGGAAGTGGAGTTTTTCCTTCAAAACTGCTTTAACCATCATATAGTACCAACAAAGATGTTAATTAAACAAGTTAGTAGAACAAAACCAAAAAAAACCCCAAAACCGTGTGATTTCATGTTCATTCTCTACAGTTATTTCCATAGCATCTAACAAAATTACCATTTAGCTATATCAATATATACACCTGCATACTACCATAGGGAAAAAATGTACCAGATCATCATTACAACTTGAATCCCTTTTATCATGTTGATAAATATCACCAAGCTAAATTTTTACTACTATGTCCTTGCACATTACCCCAGTTGAATATTTTGTTAACCAGAATAAATTATTTCTGACGTGTGAAATATTCTTATGCTTCAGCCCTTGCATCAAGGAAAAGGCTCTTTGGAAGTAAGAGCATATGTAAGTAAGACCGGACACAGTTCCCCTATTTCCTCTGCATAAAAAAATTATTGAATAGCCTTGCTGAGCATTTCTTTAAAATAAGATTTTTTATTCCTATGCAATTACTGATTTATACTGGAAAAATGTGGGCTTGTGAAAGAACAAGAGTGTGTAAAGGAACTGTATAACTATAAGAAATACACTAGGTAGACTGACAGCTGATAGCTTGATATTCTATTACTATACCCATATTTTATTTGCTTAACTAATTTACTCACCATTAAAAAAAAAAAAAAAAAAAAAAAAATTGCAGAAATCCCCACAAGTTTATGTAAACCATGCTGACAGAAGTGAAGTCTAAAGAAAAGTTTAGTAAAGAGAATTAAAAGGGAACACACTACCCACATTGGGTATAAATATAGAGAGCATAAAACCTCTTTCCAGTTATGGCTGAAGGAAACTGTCCTTCCCTAAGATGAGCCACAGATCTGAATCACAGGACGAGCAGGAACCATCTCTGGAGAAATGAACAGTGCTGAAACAGCACTTGGTAATGAGAAGAACTTGTTTCTTCCATCTTAAAACTACTGGATATCACTTTTATAAGAGATTATTAAAATATTAAAAATTTATAGAGGGAGCCTCTCCTCTTCTCATATTCTTCTACCCCAGCTGCAAGGCACCTTGACAGGAAGAGAAGCATCACACTCTGCCAATGATAACTGAGGGAGAGAAGGGCAGGAAAATTTTGCACAAACTTCTCTTATAGTATATTAAAGTCGCTACAGTGAAGGATATTAATCAAGGATATGGAATTTATCTGAGTTCTGAAGTTTTTTGATTATGACTTCACACAAATTCACCAAATCAAGCAAAAATGCTGATTTCTTCAGAGGGTATTGATTGATATATTTACTTTGGACTAAGTACCAAACACTTTAAGAATAAAAGGACCTTGAAGACACCAGTTTTCCTGCATCACTTATTTTGTATTCTGACTGCATCACATGATGTGCATGAGAACGTGATTCCTCATCTGACAGTAGCACTGAAAACTATACAATATTCATCCCAAGTTGTGAGCTATTCCTCCCATCACTATCTTAATCAGTTTGAGGATAAATTCTCATCCTTAAAGTAAACCATTTAAGAATTTTATCACTGTAAACAAACATGACAAATACTATATTCTATATTAACTACATAAAAAAGAGAACATTGTCTGCCAGATTTCTCACTTAAAAACAGTTCTCACACTGTTACTATATTGGGCTGTGTCTAATTAGCTGATTTCCACTTCCAGTTACACCAAAGCAAATTCAATCTAAGTCCATTAACCAAATTATTTTAGAGTCACTGAAAGACAATCTGGCTGTATGCACGTGCACATACCTAATAGCATCTATTTCTGAAATGATAGGACAGATCATCTCTGTGTCATTTATGTCAGCCATGACAAAATCCTTTTCCCAGATGAATAAGTGACAGTGAGAAGGCTGTTTTCAATGGGAAGAGGAAGCGAAGAGCTGGCTTGTTTCCATGGAAACACTAGCAGCATCAGGCAGAACAGCTGTAGAGGAAGAGGCAGAAGTTAGGAAGGCAGAAATCTTGCTGATTTTACCTCACCGGTATGTCAGTACCATCAGAGACCATCTACACTTAGGGTAGATCAAACCAGTTGATTATACATCATGTATTAAGCTAGAATTTCCAATTAGCACTTTTAGAAGCCAGCATGACAGAAGTAAATTAATAAAAATTACTTACAATGTGATTTAGTCAACCCATGTAGACATAAAGCTACAGAGTGTAACATTAATCCATTATGACTTTTGTCATTAGGAACACATCTTGATGTGTCTTTAAAAAAGACAGCTCCCATAGTATAAATGCTTCAAGCAGAATGACTGTTTTTCACCAATTTAATGTAACTGGCTATTTTCCCATTTATAAATAAATTCAGTGCTTTGATTACCAACAAAAGGAATACCCTCCTCGAAGCATCAACCTTAACTATTTTCTTTGTGCCATTTTCAGACAGATGACTGCCTAACTAATAACTGAATGGTAAAATCTAAAGTATACCTGCTTTCCTCATTGAATAAAAGACAGAGTAAAGACTTCCATTTGTGTATGCAAAGGCTTCTAACAGTTAAGAAAGCAAACCTTTGCTATTTACTTTTAATCTACAAACATATATTCTGAGACTAAAGTACCTTCACCACTCCATTCACAGTATTTCAGACTACTGCAGCAGCGTTGTTTCCACCAAAAATAAAACCTGTCTTGAATCAGAACAGGCAAAGCCCTAAAAATATAACTCACTTCAGTCATTCACCATAGTCCATGACAGGCTTCCTAAATCAAAGCTTTCTTGACAGGTATCAAACAGGTATCTAGGTACCTGCTGAAAACATAAGCAAGCCACCAAATAAAGACATAAGTTATCTTTGAGAAGAATGTTCTCCAACATAATATCTGTATCTTTAGCCTCTCGAGGGAATCTATAAAATCGTATTTTTCCCCCCTCCCATCCCACTCATTTCAGCTGATTCTTCACTTCACTGATGTTCAAAGCTGGTGTAGATGCAATGGGTCACTGAAAGGAATCTCTGACAATTTAACATCATATAAAACAGTAGAGGGCAACTTTGTTTCCCTTCAAAAATACCACCCACTCCTCAAATACAGCTCCCCATGCCTCTATGAAGCAGTATCAGTATTTTTAAGAACACTTGCAAGACGTATCTTGATGCCTATACTGCAAGGCTTTTGTGGGTTTATTTGCATTGCAGTGAATATTTACTTACAGCAAATTTGACAAATTCTTGGCAATTAGGATTTATATTTCCTTGTAAACCAATCAATTATGATCTTTCCTAGAGGTAAAAACCATAGAAAAGGGGCTGTGTAAGCTGCCTTCAGCTGCTGCAAACAGCAGTGCCAGCTCAAGTGCCCCACGCTGAACTACCCCACGTGGCAGGTGCTGCCCCCTTATCCATGAACAGATTTACAGTCTTCTCAAAACATTAAGCATGCATAGCTATGGACCTGCTGAATTTCAGGGCCATTTTTGCATTCCTGCACTCAGTACAGGAGTAATCCATAATCCTTAGGAAAAATCAATGACAAATACTAATTGCTTCTTTAAACAGCACCATTTTTCAACTATTATTCTAAAGTAAAAAGGCTTTAGAGATAATTACTTAGAAATATGGAATCTGAGATGAGCACTGGCATTGCAGTTCCTGCCGGACATCTGCAAACACTTTTTGAACTCAGCACTTAATATTGCCTCTTGTGCCTTCTTACAAACTACTTAGATGTATCTTGGGATTTTACTAAAGCAAACAAGCACCTGGCACTTAGGAGCCACTGGACACCAAGATGACTTACAGGTATTAACCAACAAAACAGCGCACATGTTCTAGCCAGGTAAGAATCTGGTGTCTGTTTCAGAGTCATTTAAACCAACGCACAAAGATTCAGTCGCTCAGCACTCCTCCTCCTACGACAGCACCTTATGCCGGTAGATTTCCACATCTGCATAACAGCACTGTGTCAACCAGCCTTTTGTGAATGATCGTTCCATTACGCGCAGAGTGAAAGGAGTACGGCTGCACCCTTTAATTTCATTTCACGGTCTATGAAATCAAAAACGATAATATGAAGACAGAAATAACATTAAGACCTAACTCCTGAACTTGGGAAGCAAAGGAAAGTGTTGCAGGTTTCAAAGCAATCATATATACATGGATTACATTTCATATTTACAAGCCCCATGTTTAGTAGATGTTGCTAGCTGAGTAGCAAATTGCATGCACTAAAAGTTGAATTTTTTTTTAGAATCTTGACTAAAGTAAATTTTCTTGTCAACAAACTAGTTCCACTATTTATATAACATCACTGGATGGTCTTGCTAGAATAATCTTGTGCGTGCACTATCCCCGAAGAGGTTACCATGGCAACTTATATTTGAATTTCTATAAATTTCTATTTTTAGAGATCACAGTTTTGAATAAAGAAAATCACAAATATTTAGTACCCTTTCATTAAGAGAAAATATCCCATTTTTATCAGCATCATAATTCCCAAAAAAAGACACTAGCGAACCTAAATCAGTAATGCTAAAAGAAAAAAAATTATCACAGTTCTTAGGAAAGTTTACCACTAAGCGGCCCCACCATAATCTAAGTGGTGTATGAGTCAGTAACTAACACTGTGAGGCAGATTGATGTTCACAGAGTTTTGTCTTGATTTCAGTAACCCCAGGATTTCACTCAAATGTTTTTAGAGTTAGTCATCATCTCAGCTGACATAAAACATGAGTGTATTTGCCAGAATACTCAGAAAATAAAGGATCTTGCTTCAGGTGTGGAAAAACATAATGTCTCAGTTCCAAACAAAGGTTACCATCACCTTAAATTACTGTGTTCAAGAGTGCTTACTAAGTGCGTGCGAGTCCTTAAATACAAATTCACTTTAATGCTTTAAAACTCACCAGAAATTTTCAAAATCGTCTCCCTTACCTGAAAGATCAAGTACAGATCTTCAGAAATTGAAAATACAGATTTAGATGCTGTTGTTATGGTTTTGACATTGCCTTTTTCTGGCTGCCTTGGCTTGAAATCAGAATAAAATCCTTAAAACCAGTTTAATTATAAAAAGGTAAATACTCTATCTTCTAAGAGATTCATATTGCCATGTTGCAATTTCCTACTATAGTGTTAATTACAGTATTCATTTTGCAAACTTGAAATATCTTCACCCAAGCCTCTAATGGTTCAGGATGACCTAGCACAGATGGAAAATTTGGAAAGCAAGTACTCTACAGGTTCTGCCAAAGACTGGGCTGAAAACCCAACTGCAACTCCAGGGTACAACAGCATGCCTACCTTCCTACTTCTCCTGGCATCTTCCACTTAACATTTACTCCACACTTCTCAGTTCCCCAGCAAAGTTGAGCAGGAAGATTCTCTGTCATAAAAGCTGCAGTTTTGACACTGTCAGCAACCTTCCACAAGACAGAAGGTGAAAGAAAACCTGCAGGGCAATCACCGCATACAATACAGTTTGTCAGGTAACTGACAGCGAAGTTTTCTTTAGGATTCGAACAGCTGAGATGTGAGATGTGGGTATGTCACTGATGAGCAAAGAGACACTTCTGGTAGCTTTTCTTCAGAACCCATTCTTTATTAAAAACATATTTTAAGAATCAACTGGAGCCAGCTGTCGAGGGAAAACATACTGGTAGGCAACCTTCAAAAACATAAACAACGTTGGCACTCTGCAAGTGACAGCAGTAACTCTGAGGACTTTTATTTTCTATTTAACTTACCTCAGTAAGCTCATAGGGTGAGCGGGCAGAAATTGCATCATGCCATGGGGTACAATTCCAGAAGTCACTAAACCACATGCTTATGCGCACATCTGTGAGACTGCCAGCGGAATAAGTGGAACTGATTAGGAGATTACACCCACCATAACGGCACTTTCTGCAGAATGAGGTTTAGCTCTGAATACTTTGTGGAAATCCTGATAGATACACTAAAAAATACTTATTTCCATTTTATAATCAAACATTTCCTGTTACAAGTCCTTTGTCTTGTATTGCAGGGAGGATTTGCTTTTCTGGTTAAATTAGAGACACCACTATGTATTTTTCAAAGGAATTACAACCATTTGTTTGCTCCAAAGCCTTGAGTTAAGAGAGCGAAACTGCATCACCACTGACAACCGCACTGAAAAGACAGAACTAAAATCCAAGTCATCAAAGTATAAAGTAGTGAGCATAAAAACCTAAAATCCCTATCTAAGTAAGAGAAAGTCAGTATGATTACTTACTGTCTTGTCCCCAGACCCTCAGTCACTGAGCCAGTCAGGGTCACCCTGAGAAATCAATGGAGGAAGAGCCAGGGTGACCCCCCTGTCACATTTACTTTGTTGAACCAGGGTCACCTACCAGTGCAGACAGAGCAAAGCTCAGAAAGGACTGAGGTCACTCTCCTGTGCCAGTGTCACCACCAGACCCAAACCAAGACCTCACGCCAGCTGCCCGGCCCCTAATGTGCCTTCATGCTGGTGCTCAGGGAGGATGAGGGTGCCCTGGGGCTGTTCCTGCTCACACCCACGCACAAACAGGCCCACCAGTGAGTCACACCCTCCACACCCCCACACAGGCCCGGGGGTGACTATGGCTCCCTTGCAGGTTTCTCGGGGCCCAGCTCCCGCCTCACCCCCGTACATTCCCATGGGAAGGGTGCTGGCACAGCAGGACCCCCGTGCTGCCTGACATCGCCTGCAGATGTGGAGGGCACAAGCATCACCACCCCACGTGGATCGATGTCCCCCCCTCCCCTGCAGTGGCTCACCAAAGCATCACTTTGCACGCACACCCCAAGCGGGGCGAGCTTCCCCGTGCTGCCGGCTCCCGCTCGGGGGACCCCAGCAGTCCCTCGGCCTCCCCAGCCCCCGCTGAGAGCGCCGGCCGGCGGCGCTTACCCTGGCGGCACGGGAGGAGTAAGGGTCCTCGAAGAGCGCCCAGACACGGGGCTGCAGCCGCCGCCAGCGCCCGCCCTTGCCCTCGGCGGCCGCCCCCACGTCCTCGATGCCCAGTCTCTTGGCGGCCAAGTCGTCGTCGTCGCCGTCGGGGGGCGGCTCGCCCGTCAGCAGGTCTGGTGCCTCGAAGATGTCGAGGGCCTCCTCGGCGTCGCGGTGCTGGCGGTAGGTCATCCAGCAGCAGGGCTCCACGTCGGTCTCGTCGATGCCCCAAAAGGCCAGCTCCTCCTCGAAAAGCGGCCCGCAGACGTCGGCGGGGCAGTGCAGCTTGCCGGTGCGGTAGTAGTTGAGTACATAGGCGAAGACCCCTGGGTGCCGGTCGAAGAAAAATTCGCTGGCGCCGCCGCTGCCCCGGGGGCTGCAGCCGCTGCCGGGCTCCGGGCAGCCGCCCGCCGGAGGCGGTGGCGGGTTGGGGGGCAGCGGCGGCTCCTCGCCGCCCGGGGACTCGCTCTGGGACTCGCAGGCGAGCAGAGCCAGGCGGGTCCCCGGCAGGGTCTTCAGGGTGCTGCGGTAGGTCTCGTGCCGCGTGCCCCCCACGTTGAGGATCACCCTCTCGTTGTCCTCGAGCTTCCCCATCGCTCCGGGTGGGACATGACTGGGGAGAGCGCGGGAGGCGG
Organism: Cettia cetti; assembly: GCA_013401135.1. NCBI lineage: Eukaryota > Metazoa > Chordata > Aves > Passeriformes > Sylviidae > Cettia > Cettia cetti. The sequence continues at coordinate 27,947 of VZUI01002363.1, forward strand.
CGGCGGGGATTGGGAGGGGGGCGCGCCGGTCGCTGGGCGGGGGGCAGCCGGTCGCCGGCAGGTCCGTGGGGGACGAGCTTCTGCCTTAAACGCAAACAGAAGAAATCGAGGAGAAGCCCCACAGGCACCACGGTAGGAGGACCGTTCCCCGCGGTCACGGCCTGTCCCAGACCCCTCCCAAGATCTCCCGCGGACCCGCACTCCGCGAAGAGCCCTCCCGGCCCGCCCCGCCACCCACCGCCGGCCAGCTCCGCACGCTCCTCCGCGGAGGGCTGTGCCGCCTGCCCGCTCCGAGCACAGCTCCGGGCTGTCTCCCGCTTCCCCTGGAAGCAGGCTACCGATATGGCACTGCTGCTGCTTCGACCGCCTATGGATCCGCCACCGTCCCCACCCCCTTCTCCCTCGCGGGGCTGTGTGAACCGAGCTGATGGAACAGAAAGTGTACGGTTAATTATTTAATGGGCATCTATCTTTTATTATCCTAACAGCTTAACGAGGGGGAAAAAAGAAGGCTTAGATATTTTTCTCTTCCTCCCCACCCCCACCGTGGGATGGAGGAAGGGGCTGCTTTTTGGGAAGAAATACCGAGCACCCCATAAGCGCAGGCAGCAGGTATACTCTGGGAAAAGCTGCCTTGTGTGGAGCTCGGCTCGCTACTTGCTCAGACAAATCACGAAGGCGAGCGCGCATCTCGGGGAAGGGCAGGTGGGATCAGCGCCGCCGCGGGTCCCTCCCGCTCCCCGCCAGCCCCGCGGTCCCTCCCGCCGCCCCGCCGCTACCTTTGCCGGAGGAGCGACAGCGGCTTCTGTTCCCGGGCGGGCTCCGGCCCCAGCCGCTCTCCGTGCCGCCCTGCCAGGCGAGACTACTTGTTGTGGGTTCGGGTGTTTCTCCGCGTTCAGGTGGCTGTTTCGCCTCCCTCCACGCTCAACTCCGACAGGCGTAACAGCGGCTCCCGCCGCCCGCGCGGAGATCCCGCTCCCCTCATTTTATAGGGAGTATGCGGCCGTTCCACGTCGGGGCTGGGAGCGGGGACCACCGGCGGAGCGCAGAGCCATGAGCTGGGGACCGCACCGCACTGGGGACCGGGACGGCCGTAATTCCAGCGGCGCTCCGGGAAGACGAACCCAAAGGTGAAATCGTACCTCATTTGGGGCCGCAGCTCCGCCCCGGGGCGGAGGCAGGGGCAGCCGAGCCAGCCCTACACACCCCTCTGGTCCCGCGCTACCAGCCTGGGGGGCGCAGGGAGGCGACAGCGAAAACAAACACTGCATCTTTCCGAAAATGACACCACCTCCGCTCCTGATAGATGGACATTTGGCTCGCTAAACACGCGGGAAGGGAGCGGGGCTGAGAATAGCTGTTTTCTGGAGAAATGCAGAAAAATCAGCCGTAGCTACAGGTGGCTGCGGAGAGGAGCTACTCGGCCCCCAGGAGAGGGTAACAGAGCGACCGCACAGCCCCGGCAGGGAATGCGCGGGGTGCCGGTGGACCGCGGGGCGGGGTGCCCCGACTCGGGGGAGCCCCAGAGACAGCTCTTGCGCCGGCCGGCAGCGCGGTTTTGGGGATCCGGCTTAAGGAGAGGACATCAGCGTCCATGTCGGCTAAGAAGAATAAAGAGCAGTGGCTGCACTTCAGACTTCGTGCACTGCAGAGGTGTGAGGCTGGGTGTGGCAGAGGGGATGGAACTTGAGAGTCCCCAATAACATATGAGGGAAGCCAGTGCCTGTGCGCTATAATATATGAGAGAGTCCAATATCTCTGCCTCCAAGCCAGCTCAGTTATTTTCTACAGCCTACACCGCTGCCTGGTTTGGGCTGGGGTTGGTCAAAGGAAAAGAAGCTTCCAGCCCCAAAGAGAAGATACACAGTATGAGAGGTGATTCCTCTTGCCGCTTCCTCAAAAGAAAAAATATTCTTCCTCCACGCAGAGGGTATTCCCTGGCCTGAAGGAGGGCAGTGAGTGGAATAATGGTATCTGAAACGTCCTCTTTCCGCATCAGAGCCTTCGGCTGGGCACTTGCTGGCGTCTGGAGGGCAAAGCACTGCTGGAAGCAATGCTCTGAGGACACTCTGCTTAGACCAGATTGCTTTAACCCAGATCTGTCTATATGTGGCATCCATGATGTAAACACAGGCTCCCAAAGCAGCAGCAACTTTAAGAAATGGGTTTTGGAGGCTTTCTACAGATGTACATTTTGAAGTTCCTTAAAAAAAAAATAAAAAAAAAGAGCAAAATCTATCCTGCCAAAGCAGATATAATCAGTTAGTGAAAACCCTTGGAACCAAAATTAATATTCAATGACATAGTTGTAAATGCAGTGAAAAAGATTATACCACCCTAATGCCACCTATGGCCTCTCATGCCATATTTGATTTTCTTTGCAGATGGGATTTTTCTCAAAAGGGGACATAGAGAAGGAGTGAGTAAGACAAAAAGAATATTCATTGTCTTCTCTCTGACCTACAAGAGGTTTCTGGAGAAATGCAACACATTAAAGCTGTGCAGCATTCATCCATTATGGAAAACCATAGGGTGGCAGTAGCTGCCAAAACACTGCACAAATTGTCACAGGACTTCCTTCTGAACTGTCACTGCTCAAGTCCCACATCTGTGCCCAAGTTAACAAGCTGACCCCTCCAGAAAAAAAAAAAAAAAAATCACACAAAATGACAAAACAAAAGCCCTAACAATAACAAAAGCAACAAAAACACCCTAAACCCAGTCCTGCTAACCACCCTCCCAAAAAAACCCTCACAACCCACCCAAGATCCTAAGAAACCTGAGACTAACAAGGATGGCAAACAAAATCGTTATAGTCATACCTGTAATGCCATTGCCATGAAAAAGGCATGTATTATGAGCAACTGGAGGACACTTCAGACTTGTGAATCACATGAGGAGGGTTTATTGCATGGTGAGAATAAGGAACAGAAAGAATTTTTCTAATTGGTAAGAAAAGGAATGGTCTCTTCCAGAATAGAATACTCCTTCGGTCATATAAAAATTTTCCCATGCTATAACTTGTCTGTTACTAAATATAATGCTGTTAATTTCTCTGTGTGTCATTCTTCATTGTAGTTTCATCGTGTGGCAGACTTCTCAATGAAGGATGAAATTATGTTAGATGTTAACTTTCCAGAGCTGAAATTTTCTTGAATCACAATATTCTACATAGATGTAGTGACATTTGTGAATTAATTTCCTCTCTACAAGAGTTTGACCTGAATTTTTGCACTCTTCAGTGCTTCCAGTAAGAGTGAAAGCATGAGACATATGTAAGAGAGAGAAATGTGTCTGCTGAGTGAGCCTTACCATGAAATATGTCTGCAAAGGGGAAGAAAAAGCCCAACAAACCCAAAACCTATTTACACATGCTCAAACATACTCATTTAAAAGATAAGTGGAAATATTTCTGTAGCTCAGAATTTAGGGCTTTATTTGAGGAACAGTGTGATACTGAGCAATGCTCAACTGATTTTTCCCTGCTGGCTAATAATTCCTTTACAAAAGGAGAGATCCTGTGTTATGGTTTTAAGCAGAAAAGCAATAAAATCAGACATAAGGATCACTAGGAGAAACCCAAGGCAACTGAGCATTTTACTGATTGGGAGCAATCATTCTTTGTGCAAGCTTGAATACTGTAATGCAATGTCATTAGGTTACCAGCTGTCTAACAACAAGAGTAAATGGATGAAGGGATTTGCTCAAAAAAAGCAAATTTGAGGACAAACACAGTATACCTCAGCTAAAGTCATGCTCTGAATCACCTTCTGGAGGAGGTCTGTCCCTGTCAAGTAATGGGTTCCTTGGAAGGTTAACCTGGCCAGATAACAACTGCCATCATGAGGAGGACATGAGAGGCTGAAGCCACCAAGTTTTTCTAGTGCAGATCACTATTTCATATTATTTATATTATGTTGTAATTGGGAAACTAAAAATAACCAATTTTATAATGGAAAAATTATAACTGAAAACAGTGCAACAGACAAAACATGATCTGTTTATATCAATTTAGTTGATTATTAAGTAAATTAAGTATCCACTACCATTAACATTTTATTAAGTTTCTACTTGTTTCTTTCATGTATTTTGCTATTTTCCCTTATTATTTATAATCATCTCTACTATTTAAAATTACATGTACCAACTCATTACACATCTTGCAGAACATGGCAGCAACTTTATACTGAAGTACACTGATAGTCAGAATCTTACTCTGAAACCACAAAAACCCCTGAATTACTAGATTAAGTAAACATCTCTGAAATTGAACTGTAAGGAGCCATGATGTAGTTAAATTGGATGAAGCTCGAAACAAAGCTAGCAGAAAGTTGTCATTATTTTTAAATTCAAGTGTAGGATTGCATTTTTAGTTAATGCAGTTGAGATATAAGCTTGGTTTGATCAACAACACAGAATTACTGAAGAAAGGTCTTATTGTAGAGAAATATAAATAAAAGTAAGATTGGACAAGACAGACATACAAAATGTGAAAGCCATGATGAAGTCAGCCTACTCTTAGACCCATACTAGCATACAGCAGTTCTCCATATGAGAGGCTTTATACAGACAGGTGTGCTTCATATGCTTTCCCCCAAATTTCAGCTCCTTGAGAAATTTTGGGGAATGTGGTGTGTCTCATTAAAAAAATTTAAAATAGTGAACATAATTATGACTGGGGTCTCCTGAAAAGAGCTGACACAGTGGGGGAAAAAAAAACAAAAAAAAACCAAAAAAAACCAAAAAAAAAAAAAAACCACCAAAAAACCCACAGGTGAGCACTAATTGCATTACCTAATTACAAATCCCCAGTATGACCCAGGCAATATGGTTAAATCTTTGCCTTCCCTAGTGGTGGGGGTGGAATTCTAAAGTGTATGTACATTAAAACTGGCTTTGGGCTTCTCTCTTCAAAAGAAAGGGAGAGGTTGGTGTGTTCAAGGGTGAAAATTCTCCACTGCAGGATTGTTTTGTCTGGGATGCTACAAGAACACACATAGGCACTTGCAGCCTTTCCAATAGATCACCTCCTCCAGGCTCAGACATTCAGATCCAAAGCACCTGTTCTCACAGGGACCTGCTCTCAGCTGCTTCTCCCTTAGAAACTGTCACCATTCATTTTTGATTGCACTGTTCCTCTAGATCAGGGGTAAATTGCACATGACCTTTGCCCACATGTCAACCTCACAGAATCTTCAAGTCACTGCCTTTCTCCTTCATGACCCTGGGGTGTCCTTTGCCCCCCACCTCCAGTACTAATGCCAGAGGTATTAGCAATGCAAGATGGTGGAAGGCAAGATTACTCACCTATTTCTGCTGTGATTCAAGTATCTTTGTCAGTGCTGATTCACGTTTGTGGGATGCAGATTTTCTCAAGAGCTTTAGAATATTACACTCTGCTTATAAAAGGAGGTATTGCCTCAGGCGCTGTCCACACTTACATTTTTTAGTGTCCAATGCTAAAATAGTTGAAATGAATTTTTGATCTATCCTGAAAATTTCCTTCAATTTCAGATAAAGTCAGTGATGTGTTTTTCTCATTTGCGACTAGCTAGCACATGATGCCACTTCTGAGGGTCTGGCACCTCTCAGTAAGGCAGTATCTTTGTAAAGACTCCTTAGGCAGTGAGAACAGTACTGAGCTCCTCAACAGGCATTTACTCCTTAGTTCAAGTGTAAATACATGGACTGAGCTTCTTCCAGGTGCTCTTAGTACTTACAGAGACTGGAAGAAACAGGTCTTGGAACAGGTCCTTGTCAAGCATACAGAGTCCCAAGAGACAGGAAAATGAGTGCAGTACCTCCAAACAGCTCTGGGATACAAACCTTCCTCATTCAAAAGGAATAAGACTTTCCATCTATATTCCAAAAGCACAGAGAAATGGAAAATGGGGAAAGGCCAAAGCCATGTATCTCGTCTTACAGCATGGCCAACAGAGCCAAGGTAGCCTCCACCAACTCGGAGGAGTTTCTGTTTCCTGGCAGTCTCATGAAAATTTTGGGAAATTTTACTTCTAAAATTTCTGTGATTTTCTAATTTTTTATCCTTCTCATTAATTTTAACTGAAGTTTTTGGGCAACACATCAATAATAAAACATTGTGTCAGCATAAAGAGGGCCTCATCTGGTTGCAAGTCTTAAGCATTCACATAATATAAATAATAAACAATCACCTAGATTGCAGGACAATTAGGTTTCTTCAGCTACAGAAGAGCGTGCTCTGAAAGAACTAAACTTGTCTAAACAGAAGTGCCTTATAACTTAATTTTAGAAGCCTCTTCAGAACCTAGCCCAAAAATCCCAAACCAACCACAACAACAACCCTAAACAAAACAAAAACATCTGTAACATCTGTTATTTTCATTTCATAGGCAAAGACTGTATTAAGAAACAGCCAATTTATATGGAACTGTATATGTACCACTGAACAACCTTGCAAAGAAATTTAAAGTGTTATTTAGTTTCTAAGTCTTTGAAGTGATCAAACTGACTTGGACATATTTTGACTAGTAGGGAAAAAATGGAAAAGAGATCTTTATAGTTGTATTTTGGTAAATTAAATTATCTATCATCCAGCATATACTCTATCTACTACCTAATTGATATTCAAACTATTTTTGAACAGCTAGTCTCTGTTTTTAAAAGATTAAGCCCATTCAATAAAATATTCTGGAAGCAGTCTTATGTTTCAATTAATGCTAACTTTTACTAATCTTCTAAAATCAGTTCAAGTCTGATACATAATCTACATACGGCAGTGATTTATTTGAGGAAGTCAGCATACCCTCCCTCACGTGCTACCAAATCAGTGGAAACACACTATAAGGACTACAGAGGTTTTCAGTGGCTGGCATTGTTACACCTAGTTTCTGGGCTTCACCAAAGTTCAACTGGAAACCTCATCTATCATCTTCCTCTTCCCATGACCAACAATCTCCATTATTTTCATTAATTTTTAGGAAGAGACTATAATACACATGCCTCAAGAAGGCAGGGATATGCTTTAATAGGTCATCTTCTGAAGATGTTTGCACTGATGATCATTGAGGCAACTCTGAAGCAGCAACAGTTTAACTGATTATCAGTGTATGGAGGATACTTTGTAATAATAATTTTCTACTATTGATTCAAAGTTCAATAATTTTGTTTTGCAATGCTTTTGTCTTCCCACTGTGAATAGCTATAGTTTACTTATTAGAAAGACAGCCCCAAGAGTTCAAGGCACAGAAGTCTCCCACAGAGCATCACTGACTGAGGCAGGCAGGTTTGAAATCAGATGCCTGAGCAATGTGGGAAGCAAAGAAGTTCCTTCTTAGTTTCTGCAGTCTCATATGACAGACCCAATCTCAGTGTATGCAAGCTTGATTAATTTTGACTGCCTCCATTCAGCTGCAGTTAGGTTTTTCCTCTCCTAATTTTTTTCGTGCTACTTTGCAGACAAGATTGTCCAAATCTGGACTGAGCTGTCTACTGTCATGGAAACAGAACAGCATTCTCAAGAGATAAACACTGCATCTCCTCTGCCTGTGCTTTGGTCTTGCTTGTCAAAGTTAGAGGTGCTGCTTCAGATTTCTGCTATGACCCATAAACTGGAACCACTACCCTACCAGACAGGGAAGAGCCAGATCGGAATCACCAGATCCACTGCAGGTAGCAGCATCAGCATTTCCCCATCAGACACAAGGTGCCAGTGAGCCTTAAACAGCTGTGCAGGGTCATGCTGAGGTGGGAAGTCTTGGCAGAAACAGTCTAACTAACTGTGAGTTAGTAGCCCTTCTTAGTATTAGGAAAATAATATAAGGTTGTAAAACTGCAGCTTTCTCCATGTCTTTGAACAAGTTAGATTATATACTTAGTCACAGAGTAAAACCACTTTGGTCATATCGACTGTTACACTTAGCTGTCAGAGAACATGTCATGTCCATGGTCATTTTGTAAACATTTCAGCAACATTCAATACCCTTGAGATATTTTCCCAATTTGTTTTGAACTGTAGTGCTCTAGAAGAAGTATGCCTTCCTTAAAAGAAAAAAAAAGAGCTGGTTTGGACCAGGGTGGGGTAGGGTCAGGCTCAGGGGCTCCTGTTGCAGCAAATACTGTTGAGCACACCTGGGTCAGGGACAGGAGGTACAACACAACCAACAAAACACCAGCCACAGCCAACTACCTGTCCTGTGCACATGGGTGTAAGTGGAGATGTGGAGAGATGTGCCTGGACTGAAGGAATGGGGCCATCAGGGCATCAGCAGTCTGAGGCCTTGCACACCTCCTGCAGTAGGAACTCAGAACAGAGACAGGTGTTAGGTCCTAGACTGATCTGATCTGTCCAACCATAGAAACAGGGAAATGGGGATCAACCTCTAACATCTGTGTCTCACAGGAATAGTGAATACCCACTTCACTTTTGCTAGTCACTATAGCATTGGTGATTTCCATAAACTTTTACATATTCAGTAAGAGAATGATACGTGCCCTAAAGTTATGGAAGGCTCTGCTTTTTCTTTTGGAATAAGCAGGCAGCCTAAAGAGTGTGACAGCATAACAGAAGTACCCTAAAGCAGCTGCCTAAAGCAGCACTTTCCTGCCAGGGACTAACAGAGACTGCACAACTCTCATGACACCTTTTCCTGAGATTGGGTTGCTGTATCACCTCCATCTCCCTACAGCTTGAAGGCACGCAGGCTAAAAGGTCCTGAGAGTTTAATACCCCTTCCTAAGAAGACATTTTCACTTCAAGATCACAGTGCATCTGCAGCAGCATGGGTACAAACTTCTTATCAGCCTCTGCTGAGAATTCAAGGTGCCAGTTTTGTAACTTTCATCCTTCTACTTAGCTTGCAATTCAGACTTTAGGAGGACTGGCAGAGTCAGAGGGACAGAAGTCAATCTACCATCGCTGTAGTGAGGAACACCATTTAAAATACGCAAGATAGCTGCTGGCAAGGTATGCACAGGGAAGTCCCTTGCTGTCATTGTGTTCCGCTCAAGTTCTCATCTGCTTTTCCTCAAGATCAAGGTTCACAACAGCACACACACAAAGCCAACAAGATTAGATTTTGAATCCTATTAGATTTTTTTGCAAATGTATTCTGTCAAAATGGAAGAAGCGTTCTCGTATCATGTAACAATTGGTTTTTTAGAAAACTTTATGCAGCCAGGAAATATCACATGGGAGAGTCAAAGGACATCTCTAAAAAAAAATGGCTTCTAAAGATCTGCTTGCAGATTGCCTAGAAAGAAAATTCTCATATTTTTTTAAACCCCTACCTATCCAGGGACCTACCATGGTATTCCTGCTCACCTATGCAGAGCTGAAGATGTCCTCTGACTTTTCAATAATATTTTCATTAAAAGATTTCTTTTCTACAAATTGCTGCCATAGGTACTTGTCAAACAAGATGCAATTTGAGATGCTTGCTATTATATTAAAAGTGAGATGTTTATATCATAACATAGTACTCCCTGTCTCCCATCCTCATCTCTTCCTGGTCTCATATTTTTTTCCAACTCACATTTTACATTTTCTGAGGCAAGGATTATATCCCAATGTAGTAAGTGTGCATTGTGCCTAGTTCAGGCCATGGCACATCTTTTAGGCTCTTCAAAGCTAGAAAGCAAATTAATGAAACAGTCACTGACATGTTCCAGCTCAAAAAGATTCAGCAGCAAAGGGGGAGGCAGCGTAGAAGAAAAAATGCAAAGAGAGAGGTTCTGAGAGCAGAGCTGCCAACTTAAGTATACCTTTAAGCTTCTACCACTGCTGTGACTAAAAGATTGCTACTCTTCCTCCATAAAAGGAAGCTCTAATTTAAAATCTCGCAGTATCATAATTAATGTGAATGTTATGCTAATCTTGAGGGAGAAAAAAAAGACCACTACTTATCAGGTTCATTTACATTTTTTAATAACTCCTTGGCTTAGGCTTTTAATATTAATTTTTAAAATTTCTTAGAGGGTTCCATGTGCCAGCTCCCACCCTATAGCCACCCAGCCATTCCCTTAGGCAAAATGCATTCAAGAAAACAGATGGGCAAGAGTTCATCATCTCTCCTAAAGGGAAAAGCATCTCTATGTCCTGTTTTGGCAACAGGACAGTCAACTTCATGGTATAAGTGGACCTAAGGCATTTCCAGAAGCACAGATAAGACACCAGCCACCACTTTATTAGATCACTAAACTGACACCTACCATGCCAGTTCGGGGTTGATGCTTCTGAACACTTTGTATCAAGACAGATATTAGAAACCAGCAACTAAAACTCTACCAGTCTAAACTGAGTATCATGATGTTGTCCTCATTCAGGGTTGACTTTTTAGGTTTCAAAACCATCTTTTCCCACCTTTAAATTGCTCATAGAAATGAGTTAAAAATTCACAGCCTACATTTATGCTGCTATCAAAAAGTCTCTACAGCCCAAGAGTACAAATTTAATCGAACAAATAATCAAAAAGACTGTCTTTGAATGCAAAATGCAAAGAAACAGTTTGTAGTCCATGTTTATTTGGAACTAATACAGCTGCAGTTTTTAGTACTCCTTTCATTTTAGTGAGAGAAAAATGCAATTAAGCCAAAAAGAATAAAAAAGAGTTAGTAATCTTGACATAATCCTGACTAGTGTCTAAAGCAACCTTGGGGACTGCTCCTTCAGGGTGAAAGGCAGTTCACAGTTTTATGTATTATTTATGGTAGTAACTTCACAGGGGCGGAGGAGGAAGGCACTGCAGTTACTTATACAGTAGCAAGTTGACAAGGAGGCTGAAGAAAAATCTCACCTGGAAACAGCAGTCCTCCTCTATGTTTACTGAATAAAACCTTTCACTTCACCAGGTTAGAGGCAGCCTAACTTAAGTGAAGGAAGAGAGGAGCAGCAAGCATCTTGAGCACTGCTGTAGAGAAGCAAGTTTTGGTTTGTCTTACCTGCATTTCTATGCATCAGACTGCAACAGGGATTACTACACATCTCAAAGTCAAAAAAAGATATTTTCAGCTGACACAAAGTATTTTCCATATATTCCATTTCCGTATGGTATCAAAAATAAGCAATGGTAAAACCTATGCTAATAAATACCTGCATACATAGTCACATAGTCATACTACATTTATTAAGTGCATAAAAGACTATTTACATAAAGTGTCTGACAAAAACTGCTGTTAAAAACCTTACATTTTGGTTTGGCTTCCCTTTACCTTTACCCCTGCTCTTAAAAAATAATGATTAAAAAATAAAACTGTTCAGTTCTTCTTTGCTTTCCATTAAAGATTGCATGTTTATGCTGTGGATTTCACTAACATGTGAAATCCACATGAAACATCCTATCAAGCAAAACTGGGAAAGAGAAACAATACTTCAAGTCAGACAAAGCTGGTATAAACCTGTTCAGCCTGAAAAGAACCATAAGCACAAAGCTCTCACAAAACAGAGACATTCACACCAGATTTTCCAGCAGGAACATCTCCCCATATCTCAAAGCATGGTAGAACCTCACTGTTTCACTTCAACTGAAATGATGCAAGAAATATCAGTTCTTGAGAAGAAAATTTATTCGTTAAAATCACAATGTCAGCAAGACTTCAATAAAATCAGGTTGTGAAATGAAAGAGAGAGGGAGGAAAGACATCTGATAAATAAGTAAGCTCTATAATACAAGTACCTCACTGGCAAGACCTTAACCAGAGCACTGCGCCTCACGTGGAACATTCGATTCAACACAAGGAAAGTACCAATTGGCACTTAGGGGAGAAAAATGAGAACGGTCTTCAATCTGTCCAGTTAATGCAATTTTCCTAAACAGCCATATTTAGCAGACTTCAGATCAAAGTGGATGCATTAATAGTTTTCAAAGCTGTTACATAAGGGAAGGATGGGATAGAGGGAACAGTAATCAGCTTAAACCATAGCAAGAAATATTCAGGTCAATTAGCAGGCAACTTGTAACAGCAATAGAACAGATTACCTGGGAATATGGTAGAGTCCCCATCACAAATGAGAAAGGTTTTTTTTAGATAATATAGAATAATGGAGTAGAAAACCTTGTAAAATCTCTTCCAGACAGATTTCTTCTGACTTTATGTGAAGGAATAATATTTACATGGACCAATAGTACAGGGTAGGTTTGCTTTGTGACTGGTGTTCAAGAAGAAAGAGGGAAGTCAAAAGATATGAATGAACAAAAAATATTAACGACTAGGAATGCCACTGCAGCTACTATATGCTTTTATCTGTCCTGTCTCCTATAATTTTCCCCATAGACTTTTCTTGCTAGATGCTAGTTCATATTTGAATTTATTTCTGAACATATTTTAGCATTATGGCTGTTACTGAAGAAGTTCATTTCGAAGAGGGAAGCTCCCAAAAGAAGTTTGAAGGCATACAGAGAAAAAACTGTGTTGTGGTTTGAAAGAAAACGAAGTGAGAGGCTCTAGACTAGAAAGACTATTTAATGAAAAGAAAAAGGAAAATAATAAA